>MKEJ01038996.1:0-28576 GCA_001753735.1 Embelia ribes
ATCACATTTCGTCACAATTCTTTTCAGTTCATCACAATTCATCTTTAATAAAATTATTTGTAATATGTGAATAATTTTACAATATACTTCTTTATTCCACCTTCAATATATGAAATGATAAATATTTCGTTATTTTCTTTATAACTAATCATAAAAATTATACTTTTATCCAATACAATTATGTTTTTAAAACTTATTAACATATAATGATATTCTTTCTTTGTTAAATTTTGAATTGCTGGTGAGAAACAACACCATTTTCATTCTTTTAAATGAATCGTCTGTAATTTGTGATATTTTTCATCACAATTCGTTAAAGTTTATTATAATTCATTTTCAATAAAATCATTTGTAATATGTAAAAAATTTTACACTATGCATCTTTATTCTGCCTTCAATATTTGAAATGAGATATATTTTATTATTTTCTTTATAACTGATCATAAAAATTGTACTTTTATCTAATGCAATTATATTTTAAAACTTGTTAACATAATAAGATTATTTATTTACTAAATTTCGAATCATTGGTAAGGAACGTATTTTGGTCACTCTTTTCAATGAATTTTTTGTAATATGTGATATATTTCGTCACAGTTCGACACAATTGATAATAATTCATTGCTCATCTAGAATAATATATAAACTAAAATAAATGAAACTATATTTTTAATCAATATGTTGAAGTAGTATTGCAATATATTTAAAATGGCTAAGATTACATAATTGAATATCTTTAAATATTCTATTATATAAATTATGTTTGATTTTTTTTTTTCCAGAAATTAAACTATAAAAATATGTTTTATCCCTTTATATAACAAGAGATATTAAACTTGATATTTTTGTCATTTGCTTTTTTTTCTTCTTCTATATATTCTTATGTATTTGTATTCAAGCATTATCAATTAAAAGTTTTTGGGCTTTCACATATATTTGTTTAATTATTTTTTCTATAAAAATAAAAAAAAATTATAAAAACGTATTAATCTGCTCAACAAGTTTATTATTAAAATAAAAAAGATAAAACTTTTTGATAAAATAATAAATAAAAGTATAATTTATATCTACATTTTAAATTTGTCTTTTAGTTTATTTTAATCCAAGAGTTATGAGTGATCAGTATAAATAATCCAATGACTCGTATATGCCACCTATACCAAACATGCATAGAGGTGATATACGATCCCACGCCAGTACTGAAATGGCCCCCAAGAGAGAGGAAGAAAGTCTCCAAAATAATTTGAAAGGGTGCTATTGGGTTATTATTTGTATTTTCGCGCTCAGAAATTTCCTTCTTGCAAAAATTATTAAAATTGTTCTATTTTTCGAAGGGGTGCAACTATTAGTACACATTTTTGCAATTTCTCCTTTTAGTAAATACTAAGTAGTACCAAATCTTCACCCTTCCTCAAAACAGAGCAACATGCCCACAATAAGGGAAATATCAAATACATCAAAGGGTTTTTCCCATCTCGTGAAAAAAATATTGAAAAAAAAAATCAGAAAACAAAACCAGATAATTTGTACAATCATTTTTGTATAGCCAAAAATTCTTTACAAAGATCACAGTACAAAACAAAAGAGCGAGTGCGGGTAAATTTTCAATGTCAATATCTGCAGTGAGATATATTACAAAGAGGATCTAAGAAACAATTCATACATTAATAAGAATCAAAATTCATGTGTTACAAGAAATTAAATCTAATGACTTTCACGTGAGCAACGAATGTTTAGGAGCTAAACTCTAAGAGCCTAAGACCCTCCCGTAGTTCCATTCTTACAACACAATATACGCTATTCTCTCATTTTTATTGTTTACAACAAAGGATGGAGAACTTCCACCATCCACTGTACATGGAAACTGAAAATATAGCAAGGAGAAAAGGTTAATAATAATAATAGGAAACACGAAAATTAAATAGAAAATGAGTCTAAGAAAAGCAAATTCCGACTCAGCAAAATAATGTCTGCCGCTTCTACTCTCCTCAGCTTGTGCTACTGGCAGCAAGTCTCTCGTAAAACAGGATATACCCATGATCTGTATTGCTAGAATACTCCTGTGCCGATCCAAAGAAAGTCTGTACAGCAGACTCGTCAATCATCTCCACATTTTCATCGTCAAAGAACAACCAATGGTTATGGCTTTTTACAAGGCTAACATAGTGTCCATGATTGGGCCCACTCCCAACATGAACAACTACAGCAAATAAAGAGTACTCCGAATCTGTATCTTCCACAGTATTGCTGAGCTTGAGCTCGAGAGGGAATACGACACGGTATGATAGTTTTTTGTATCGGCCCAACTGTTCCATGTACTTGAACCGTTTTAGATGGATTACGAGAATTTGAGGTGGCTTCTTTATCTTCATTCTCTTCTGCGCCTCCTGCAAACTACAAAGTGAAACAGACTAAATAATCCATCATGCACTACCAACACTACTTAATCTCCAAAGAAACCATGTGGTAGTTCTGCAGATCACTTGTCTACTTGCAGATTCTAAAATATGTAGACAATTAACAAGTCAATTGTTTAATATTAGGGTTATACCCATTCAACTTTTTGTTACAGCTCCCACAAATTCATGGGTAACAAGATATGAAATTCGTGTCTAGTAGCCATTATTGAGTTTGTAACCCCAAAAGACTACCGGTGATAAGCCGGAGGAAGGTAAGGATGACGTCAAATCATCATGCCTCTTATGCCCTGGGCGACACACATGCTAAAATGGCCAGGACGATGTGCAATAATACGAACTCTTACAATTTAACGCAATGTGCAATATTCTTCCTCAGTGTGTGTGAGTCTTTACAAAGGCAGAACAGAGAATTCAGTAAATGCCACCTACCTGCAGCACTTGTCGCAGAAAAATTTGTCTTCAGCATTCAGAGTCTCTGTCGAACTAAAGTTTTTCAAACAGCTAGTAATGGAACTGTTTTGCTCAATATCAAGGCTCAGGTCGAGAAAAGTCTCATCCCTTGCGGTTATGGTTTCACATCGTAAGCACCTTGTCTCATTTGTTAGTATTCCCTGTGAGAAGTAGTATATTCTTGAGAATATCATACAATATTAGGAAAGTAATGAAATATTAAACATGGCTCGGAGAAAATAAAAAAATTTCCACTGGAGCCATTTTAAGCAGAATAATTAAGTGCAACACAATTACCAATATAAGCACAGGTTTGCAGTATTACTGTGTCATATTTTTGTAAGATAATCATTGCAGAACTACCGTAGGTCAGTAAGTTGCACTCATCCCTAGATATCTTATACCTAAATATCATTCATATAGACGAGGAAGTTACCTGAAAATTTTTGTGCACCCACGTGATTGTAGGCTCCTTTTTAACCCCATTGACATGGATGCTTTTAGGTCCATTTGCAACCTTTTCAGATGGAGATGAAGTTTCCAGATCACTTTTTACAGCACGGGACTCTTTTTCCAATATATCGACGAGTTCATTAAGCAAGTAGTTCAAAAATTCATGGGCATCCTACAACAAAAAGTAAGATGATTACGCAACTCATGTTGCATAAAAAAGATCTGTACATATATAATTGTGAAGCAAAGTGAAAAATGGATCTTAGAGACAAAATTCAATTTCACACCAGCACCAAAAAATGGAAAAGAATATAAGGAGAAATATACAGGAAGATGACATTACTTACAACAACTATTTGCCTAGGTAGCGTAGAATTAAAGCCAATAGCCATTTTTTTATGCCAATTGATGATTTATGAGACAATGGGTTCGTTTGGTTGCAACTTTTAAGCAAATAAGCTAGCTCACTTCTGTTCAAGAAAAAAACTAGATGCATCTAGCTTAAAACTTTCAACTTATTTAAGCCAAAACAGTAAATAAGCTTGGCTTATAAGCTGAGCAGCCATATGCAGTCCAGCTTTTAAGCAAATAAGTAGATAAGTTTGAGCTTTAAAGTTGCAACCAAACAAACCCAATATTTATATTTCCATTCCAATGGGCATGCTGGAGTCATTTATTTCCATAATTAATATGAAATTATGGCCTAAATCCTTTTCCAGACCAAACTAAAATTTAATTTATGTGATACAAAGAATTTGTACCCAAAAAAATGTGAAGCAATAATTATTTTATCATAATTCTTGATTTTTGTATATAGAGATGGCTTGATGTTTATATTTGCTCTATATTCAACCTCTCCTGAAATTGATATTGGTAGTTTTAAAGCCCTAACTTGAATTTCTATAAGCTAGGGCCATGCACGCTTCCATTGTAAATTGTGGGTTACGAGTTCGTCCCGTTACAAACCTCCTCTCTGGAAACAAAAGTACGGTTACGTACATCAAAACCTTCCAGACCTCACAATACGGGAGTTTTGTCCACTGGGCTGTCATTATTGAAGCTTATTTTAGAGCTTGTAGAAGGAGAAGTTGAGCCCTCAACGATGTCTGCAGTCCGATTTGGGTCTGAAAATAGACTATTTTTGTTTTTGGTTTCCTCTAAATATATGAAGTTTTTCTCGTTTCACTTGTTGACATTGGAAAAATTTACTATATAATAATTTATGTTGACATCGGTCTGTACATGATTGTCTATTCAAAATTTTTTGAAGCCACAATACTTTGTTTTTCGTTTTTCTTCAATTATTATATTGAATTTTCTGTCTCCTTATTCATTTGTTGACTTCTGAACACTCAAATTCATGTTTAATATTTGATTTTCTATCCACATTTTCGTTGGAAGTCATTGCACGAGCAAGGAGTTCACCAAGTCGGCAGCACAAAGGATGGTAACTACTTGTAAGGACACTAAAAAATATCACCTAATCTGATAATCCAGCCCAATTAGACATCCAGTACCAAGGAAAAAGTTCACTCATATCGAAAATCTATTCAAAACCCTTCCCACTCCCCAAAAATTAGTACCCAATTAGACATCCAGTCCCTACTTTTCCTTCCATGTCATATTCCCCTTTAACATCAGCAACAAGGGCTTGGCTTTCATTGAGGTCGAATCCTCAAAAGGCTTTCACCATATGAAATACACTTCTAACGAGGCTAAATAGGTTATTTTTTTTCTTTTCCACAGTATAATTTATACGTTGTAATTTCTCCTTTATTTGGTGAGTTGTGGAAGGGATAGGTTACTTTCTTTCCTTTTTATTCCTTTTCTGGAGAAAGGGAAAGTCAAGGTGGAAGGGACAAGATCAACGCAATAATCATGTTTAGAAATTAAATTAGTGGCATTTAATATCACAGTTGTTTCATGTACAACCTCTCCTAAAATTGATTTCAGTGGCACTAAAAGCCCTAACTTGAATACTTCAATAGGTTAGGGCCATGCATGCCCCTATTGCGACTTGAGGGTCATGAGTTCGTACCTTGAAAATAACCTCTGGAAACAGGGTAACGTCCATACATCATACCCTACCCAGATCTCGCAATACGGAAGCTTTATGCACTGAGTTATATGTATATATGTAATCTATGCTAATTATAAAGCAAACACATTTTGGGGAAGTCAAAAGTAAAGTCAATCCAATTTATTGATTACCTAATTTACTTTTTAAGTTCAAATTAAACTTAATTGTTGTAATTGATTGAGACTATAGGTAAATATATACATTGTGTAGTTGCAAATGAGCCACTTCCGCTTTCCTTGCAGATCCAATTGTAACCTCCATGCATTCCCTATAGTGATTCTCTCTAAACCCCTCCCTCCTTTCCCATATCCCTCTTTATCAGCAATACACTTGCAATATCTCAAAAACAGAAAACATGACTGATTTGATGTGATCTAATGCCGAACTCTTGGACGAAATGCTCTCCGGTTTAATTTCGATGCAACCATATCGGTTGAGGAGAAAATTGGCCGATTTGTTGACTACTTGTTTCCCCCCAAAATTAATAAAAAATATTAAAATAAAATGTTCCTTTTAACAGGTTAATGGGTAAAATTATTTCCCGTAAGAGCTTGACATGGGTATGCAATAAGTTTGATTTTAATGCCTTTCTTCAATTCTTACCTTTCTGCTAGTTACAAATGTTTATTGATTCATCATCATTGTGCTTAATCTATGAGCGTCTTATGCATGTTTTGTGCTCAGAGAAGATGCACACCGAGACTTCCAAGAAAAGGGAGAAGTCTTCACCGGACCATTGTGTATGCTATGAAATTGACAAACACTGAATTGAAGTAAGTACTAAATGTCCAAAAGACCCATTGGTAAATTGGATTTTTTGTTTGATGGGTTACATGTGGGATTTAATTTTGTTAATGATTTTTGTGATTCTCAATTAATGAATTGCTTAACATAATTATCATTCACTTTTCTCGTATTGTTCAAAACTTTCATTCTTTTGTTCATTTTTTAAAAATATTACAGAATTGAGATGTTATATTCTTTCCTTCCCCTTGTATGTACATGCCTATAAATTATACTACACAAATCGTTCATGTGGTGGTCTTATTTCATCTTCATTGGATAATTGAAATAGCTTTCATATATTGCTTATAGGTGAATCATTTTGAAAATAAGTTAGGCCAATAGAATGTGGCAACACTATTTTTGTATTATTTCCAGATTGAACAACTTTGATCAATTTAAGAATCGGTGTTTTTTGGTTTGTTCCAATCTAGTTTCGGCTTTCTTCTCGTCATTGTTGTTTAATTGGATGCAAATTTGGTAATGTAGAACAAACGTAGCAAAGAAAATGATGTAGGATGGCTTAGAGAAAACTCAAAAACAATGAAAAAACAATAAAGAACAAAGGATTTTTAATACTCTTCTCCAAACTCTCAATCTTCATTCATAAACCATACTGATAGAAAACAATTAAAGAGGTCCTATATATAGGTCTTAGGAAAATAACCTAATGGGCTTGGGCCCAAACTAACTAGGAAACATTTAAAACATCACAAAGAAAAAACTAATTAAGCAACTAAATAATTAAAAATAACTAAACTAAATAATAAACTAACAAAGGAATTTAAATCTCTTTTAGTATTGCATCATTCTCCCCCGGTTGAAAAAGTTCGACCCCAAACTTCAGTCGTTGGCATGCGGCTAGTTATCGCAACGACACTCTTCAACATTCATCCTCATTAGTAGTCTCGGGTTCCTCCAAAGAATTAACGATTTGAATGTTTCCTCCCCCTGGATCTTCATCATTGGCCACAACTTTCCCTTTTTGCTTACTCTTCAGCATAACACACTTTTTTTGCATCTTCTCAATATAGACAATATCTAGCAATGACCTGTACCCCTATAAACATAACTAGTTTCATACTTCCATCTAGATGAGCTGACTGATCCTTTCGACGCCTCTGTGAAAAGGAACTTCTTGTGACTAGTCTATTGTAGGTTCTTTTCGAATGCCCCCTATAAATATTTCACCTTTTGTTCAGCACACCTCGCATAACTACAAGCAAAATCAAAAGTTCATATTGAATGATGTAGCGAGCAATCCTTTGCTGCTCGGACTCCTCAATGCAAATTTGAAACTTGCGAGAGCCTATCATGTTGAAAATTCAAAAGGAGTTTAACCAACATTGCATCCTTCATATCTCTCCTTGGTTAAAGACTTTTATAAATATGTTGTTGGACGAAATCTGCTCGCCAATTATTAGCATAACCACGGAGCCTTGTTACAATGATCATCCAGGACTCCCTTAAAAGAAAACACATGTTCTACTAAGTTGAACCACTTAATGAATGCCTCGGGTTCAAACTCACCATTAAATTCAGGGAGATCAATTTTTAACTTCGTAATCGTGGTCTTGTTGACTAACAATTTGAGGAGCAGGAGCTATGAGATAATGTGGTATAGGGGAAAGCATAGCAATTGGATTATTCACCATAGAAGCAGAGGCTGTAGCTGCTACTGTTGCTACAGATGTTGAGGATCAAGCAGCGTGAGAGTTTTCAAAACCGACATAACCTCATCCAAAGCGGACTTCACACAATTCATAGTATATTGCATATTATTCATCTTTGATCTTATTGCATTCACGTTTGACCTCAAACTTGCATGTTTGGCCTCATAATCATCCTTTAATTTCGAAAATTGGGCCAAAACTTCGTTATTTGCAACCATTTTCTTTTAGTGTTATGAAATACCAGACTGAATTAAGTAGTAAATAGTAACAAAAAGGAAAAATAGCACCTGATTTATAAGTTTTGCAAATTGTAATGGCTTTTATGTGATCAATCAGGAGTTTGGGGGTCAATTTGTAATTCAAAAATACTTCGAGGACTGCATTCGAATTTTTTTTGAAATTTCAAGGACCAGAATATGATTTTCCTAAATCTCAAGGACTATTTCGTAAATAATCCAAGGAATGTATAATCAGTCTTCTTCTTGTTTTGGGCGATCGTTAGGTTAACAATAGGGTAACGGTGCAGCTAGGCAACGGCTCGGTCGAGATTGATGGTGGATTTGGCAACGATGGCGAGTTCAATTCGGTCGGTGGGGTTCAATTGGCTTTCTGATTTGGTTCGTGGGTTCAATTTGGCAAGTGGAGGTGGCGGCTAGGAATTAGTGGTAGTAGCGCGAAGGCTGGCGAAGACCACGGTGGTCAGAGGTGTTGATGGTGATCACCGGTGATGGCGACCGTGGCAGTTACAGATCAAACAAGGCTTTTTTATATTTTCTTATATTTTTTATTTCCCCAAAATCTGTTTCCATTTCAACAAAAAAAGGGATAAATTTTCAAATAATTTTGGATCGAGTTTAGGTTCTGATACCAAATTGATAGTAGGATAACTTAGAGAAAACACAAGAACAATGAAAAAACAATAAAAAACAAAGAATTTCTAATACTTTTCTCCATACTCTCAATCTTTATTCATAAACCACACTGATGGAAAACAACTAAAGAGACCCTATATATATACCTTAGGAAAATAACCTAATGAGCTTGGGCCTAAACCATTTACAACATAGCAAAGGAAATAACTAATTAAGCAACTAAATAATTAAAATAACTAAACTAAATAACAAACTAACCAAGGAATTTAAATCTCTTCATATTGCATCAGAAAATTTACAAAAACAAATTCTTCACTTTTGGCAAATTCGATTTTTTGGTTTTAATAGTTAAACTTGCCAAATTTAGTTTGTTTAATAATTTATGTGATTTCAGAGATATTTCCAACAGGACGAACCCGTGACCCACAAGTCGCAATGGAGATGTGCATGACCCTAACTTATAGAGTTAGAATTCAAATTAGTACTTTAAACACCACCAATATCAATTTCAGGATAGGCTGAACATAAAGCAACTATGATAATCAAATGCCACATAAACATCAAACCATCTCCATAATGAATTGCCTAACATAATTATGATTAAATTTTCTTATACCATTCTTTTGTTGTACATTTTTTTAACTAAAACAGAAGTTAGATCTGTGTAGCACAGAAAATCTATAAAAAGCAGAAGTGAGATATAATTATTTCATCTTTATTGACTACTTTGAAATATCTTTCATATGTTGCTTATTGGTGAATACAGTTTTGAATATAAATTAGGCCAATAGAATGCGACAATTCTGTTTTTTGTGTTATTTATACAATGAACAACTCTGATGTACTTCAAGATTTGGATGTTCTACTTGAAGAAAGGGTGTTTGAGACCTCGCATTTGAAATTTTCTCCTTTCTTCGATAAATATTCTTCGTCTATTTTTTATTTGTATGTTTTTAATCACTTTTTTACCCCTTTTTCTACTTTTTAGATTCATTTTATAGATTTTCTCAAAATGCATCGGAAACTATCAATATATCCAAAACCCAAAGATACGTTGGAAAAGGTGAGGTTCATTTTTATTTTAGTTCAACATATTTCAACGAAATTGCACGCTTACACAAGACATTATTAAATAATTTCAACTAATAACAATGAGATGTTTCCTATGTATAAATAACAGAATAAACAAGAGCGGGATAATTCTAGATACTTTACATATGTACAAATGTATGTATCCGAACTTTGAAGCAAAGACTAAAACCACGTACCTGGTGCATAAAGCTACGGAAGATCTCGTTTTGCTTTTTCAATCTTTGCACAAAGCGCCTTGGAGCAATTACACCAGTTTTCTTCTTTTGTGAACTTATCTGAATAGGAATAAATAATGGGGGCTCAGTCAGGGAAAATCCATCGTCAACAATCATGTGCGAGGATGTTCAGACATGGACCAGTTCACAGTCACCATTTTTATAGAAATAAAATCAAAATAAGTGAAGCACTAACGAAGTACCAGACAGTGACTTATAAGTTACAACTTACATGCTTGTAAAGTAAGCTGAGGTATTATATTCAATTCTCCTGGCGACACAAGCTTAAAACATTGTTTCGTGTGCTGGTCCCATCAAGGGAGTATGTTGAAGATTCGTGAAATCCAAGTTGAGGTCCCAAGTGCAAGTTTTAGATATCCCAAAATCAAAATAATGTTACACGTGTTTGACTAATAAAGTAAAGTGAGAACACATGTGAAGGGGCTTGAGAATGATAGAAAGTACAATATGCGTCTAACTTAAGCTTCTAAATGAGCTGGTGACTAACAACCTAACACGCAAGTCCACTTAGTAAATATCAGGAGCACAAAGGCTATTTCCAAAGCATTAAATAAAATATGAAAATTCAGTTGCAATGTATATACCCAACATAGGAGGAGAAAGTGTAAACACACCCCCTCTTCTTCTCTCTCCCCAACTCCACTTCCCTTCTCCAATTAAAGAAAACCAATATCGTACTTTTGCTTCCGCAAGAAAGGCATTCCGAGACACTAAACCAAAGCAACTCACTTTCCTCACTTAAATAGCCGAAACTGTAGCTCAGCTATATCAATGTTTCTCTTTCTTCCTCCACCATTTATCATTTGTGGGGGCTCTATTAACTAATTTTGTATTCACTACTTTTGAATAATCAGAAATATTTTTAGTTACCCAAGAAAAGATTTAATCATAATATCTTTTTCCCGCTAATCCACTCCTATCATTACATGCCTAAATTAAGATTTTTTTCTACTTCCCACCTATTGCCACATTTCTTCTGTCTTGCAAAATTGGCTGAATTCATCTTAAAATCAGTAACCTACTTCTTTAGCTATTCCTCTACAATGGGGCGAGCGTATAGTGCATGCAAAGCAATTTGCTTTTCCCCCTAAAAATCTCAAAATGAGGAGAGTTTTGGCTCAATCAGACCAACGGACATCCCATTTTTCAATGCTTACTACTTCTCCAAGGCAAGTGTTGGTCCAAAAAGTAAATGAATTGACAGAGGACACCTAAATCCATGCACAGAACAAAGATACACGTGGCCAACATCTTGAGCATATATATTCCTTGAATAAGAGAAAGGGGAAATTTTATAGCTTCCACGTAGTGCACAAAAACTCTTACAGGTCATTCCTAAACCAATAGCTCTAAATTTCATGAAATCATTGACATAGCACAAACCTTTTCTCAAAAAGAAAGAAAACCATTGAGCACATGAAGTAGAGGAAAAAAAAAAACCTCTATTTGAAATATGAAGTTGCAATTTGAAGTCAAATCTGCAAGTTCCAATATCCACTAGTAGAGATTCTCCAAAGAATGTAATCAAAACAAAGAAATGACATGGGTCATAAAGTAGAGGGATAATTTTTTGGAAAGTAAATGTAAAGCACGAAAATTCAACCACATTATGCCATACAACCCAGGGGACATATATACCTGAGTAAACAAATCCGCTAGACATGTCAAAAGATTTTCTTCCGAATCTACAAGATTCTTGTTATTTGTATAATATTCCAGTAGCTGCTCACGAAATGGAACACAGAAATACAGAGCCTGCAATTGCAGAAGTGGATATTATTGCAAGTGAATAAGCTAGAAACTAGACAAGTTCCTCTAAGCAAACAATTTTCTGACCTCCAACACCGAAAACAAGCATTATAGTAGATTATTAATGTAATATTTGATAGATCATATGTGATCCTGACGTCTCAGAGACCAGAACACATCAAGTTAAAACTAGACAATCTAGAAGTAGTAAATATTGCCTTATCAGTGGCATTATAGGCTTATTCTTCAAATAGATTTTGGTCGCAAGGAAAAATGGAAACAAATGAAAAGATTTCTAAGATTATTTTCAAAAAAACTTCTAGATTTAAGGCAAGGTGGGTACAATTTATATATATATATATGGACGGCACAGTACATAAAACTCCCGCATTGCAGAGTCTGGGAAAGTCTGATGTGCGTAATCTTACCCCTGCTTCCAAAGAGGTGGTCTCCAACGGGATGAACTTATGACCCACAAACCGTAGTGGGTGCGTGCAAGGCCCTAACTAATAGAAATTTAAGTTAGGGCTTTAAAACACCACCAATAACAAGGAAAGTAAATGTTTAAAGAGGTACTTTGCTAAAGAACTTCATTTTCCTAAGACAATTTAATTTTTGTACTATTCCTAAGACAATTTAATTTTTGGCATATTTTTAACAATCAATATTCAAAGGAAAGTTGAAAATAATAAATTGATGCACATCAGGTCCTCAGCAGGAAACAAATTCTAAGAAATATCATGGGGTTGAGTTCATGTCAAGGTGTGAAAATACTATGCACAGAATCATACATAAATAATTCATTGTTCAAGCCATGACCAAAAAAAAATCTGAACTCTTATTAACATCAAGAAATCTCCACAAAAATAATGTGCCCTTTCTCCTCCAATTAAAAATTAACACAAATCTCGGGGGGGAATATGTTATGCAACCATGGTATCTTTTCAAACTAGGTTAGGATACTTCTGTCGAACTGTGGCACAAGTAAAATATTCTCTATCCATCAAGCACTATTTACTATGCATATGAAAATATTACCAACTCTCAAATGTTAGGACCATAGGTTACATAACCTTTCCTTCTCCATGTTTTAAACTTTTTAGAGCAAGCAAGAAATAGGTCAGTTACGAAAGATTATCCCTTCACCCCTTGGTATTTTCAGGAATTGTTGGGTTACTGCTTGGTTGAGATTTATTTAACTCTAGCACATAGAAGGACGAAGCTATTCGAGAAAGATAAACCAACATGTACAAAAAGCTACTTAAAGAACCATACATGCGTTTAAAAGAAAATCAAAGAGGCATTTGTTTTGACAATTTAATCTAGATTACGGCAAATTCTTGGGCCCCATTCTTCGACCTTTTTTTATACCGACCAGATTTTGACCGTCAATTATAACTTCTCTACAGGCTCCTATACACGACCTTATTTGACTTCATTCGAACAGCGGACACAAGTACAACACGATATCAATATTGTCTAAAGACCTTTGCAAAACGACAAGCACAAGATGGACTCAACGTGGAAAAATTATCATTTCATTTTCATACATTTTGGATATCAACTAACAGAGTGTTCTAACATTTTAGATAAACATCAATTCTTCCGATCTTAACATTTAAGGAATGAAATCTAAATATTCATCAACCCCTGAATCTACTCATAAATCATCCTTAGATTTGATTTAAACGAGCAGTCAAAAGGTTTATAATATCTGACGCTGCAAATTAGAATGAAACTAAAAGTAAAACTTGCACATCAAAAAGAGAGAGAGAGAGAGATGGCTAATCAATGAATAACATCTCTATTGAAGCTTCCCCTAGGTTACTTATTTAACCTAATTCAAACATCATACACAAGTACAACACAACATCGATATTGTCTAAAGACCTCTGCAAAACAACGAGCACAAGATGGACTAAGCATGGAAAAACTGTAAGTTTATTTATATATATTTTAGATATGAACTAAAATAGTGTTCTAACATTTTAGATACACGTCAACACTTCCGATGTTAACATCTAAGGAAGGAAAACTATTTATTCATGAAACAGATAGGTTAATAGTGAAAATAAATGGATTTCATACATGTAGATGGGAGTCACAAATTCACATTATTCCCTGTGTACAGATTACGTTGACAAGATACTCATTGGTGGTGGAAGCAGCAAATCACAGAGGAGGGGATACAAACTTTAAGGAGTGTACAACCATTGTATTATCAACAAGGTGAAGTAGAAACATATATAAACCAACAAGGAGGGCAAATTAACTTGAACTTCCCATATCTAATAACTCCCTTATTGGCATATTTTAATAACTCAACAACCCTAATTTATTAGTCACGTTTTGAGATCATAAGAAATATATTCCATTTCTTTCTTTCAATTTACAATCAAATAATAAATTACAAAGATAGCAATCTGATGAAACTGTGATCAATCTACCAAAGTGCTGATAGTGAAGGTGTGAAGGAATAGAATACCTTACTGGATCACCCAAAGACCATAGCATAGCATAGCAAAAATTTTAACAAATGACAATAAACAATATTCTATCATCATATCTAAGAATCCAATGGCAGGTGTTAACTAGTCAGATTCTGCCCAAATACGAAAGAGCAATATTTCCTAGAACACGCATAACTTAAGCAGGCAATAACCCAAAAAACCACAAAATGGGAAAACACGATCAATTGAACCACATGCATCAATCAAATAACTGCTACTTATTAGTTATTCTGAAGGTGTTAAATGAGATAAAATAATAAACCAACAATGAACTAAGTTAAAGAATTTAAGCGGTTGGCAATAAGCCCACATATGCGGAAGAAGATTATTTGTTCACTACGCAAAGCTAAATGACCCTATATATTGACCTAGATTCTATGCTCTACAAGGAAAACTAAACAGTATGGAGTCCCCAGAATCAACTCACACAAATCATCTGCAGATTTGATCATCGGAAAAAAAAATAAGATAAGGAGGATCGATTAATAATATTTAAAGTGAAGTTTCCCAGACGAACAAATGACTTTCGATAGGAATGAGTAGCGTCAAAAAATTCATGTTAACGACCCGACATGATAGTGCTATTTTGTTCCATTTTGCGGATTTTCAAGGCTTAGAAGATGATGATGATGACGGCGACAATAGAAAAGTTTGCCAGCTTTTCGGGCTTAAGGCAGACATCAATTTATTAATAAAAATAGCTGAACACAAATGCTTGTGCATGTCTTCAAGAGTGTCCCAAACACAATTAATTGGGTATAAAACTAAAATCAAAAGACAACATAACTAGAAAGGAAGAAACTAAGAACAAGTATGAATTTGGTTATCAATAAATAGCACTCCCAGCTAAAATCTCAAGTTTAGAACCATATACCAAGTGCGTATATTAAAAATTCATAGCATTACAAAAGCTTGGGTACCGAATCTTCAAGATAGGAGAGCAAAATAGAGAAGGTTCCCTAACACTTCATTGGATTACAGAGTTAAATTAAAAAGAGAACACGATTAAACAGAATAAAACTAAGGCCTTCCCACCAGTATCCCCATTTTCAGCCTCTATATTTTAAACTATACCTCAAACTCTAAAACAGAGGGCGGATATGGAGAATCATTTCCTTAGGACATTGATGATCACACTATTTATATATAGATTTAGAAGATGGACCCGACTAATCCGAAGATAGAATGGCATTCCAATCTTAATCCACATTGCCCAGAGGCACCCAAAGTGCATCCACACCAGACCCCTAAACTAAAAAAGGAACACAGTAATCCCCTAGTTAAGGGGGAGTACAGTAGCAACCCCTCCTAAAGTAGGAGATTGAACCGCGTTCGGATACAAAAATCGGAGCATTCCCTTGGGTTTAATCCTAAAAACTTAGATAGGGAACCATTTAAATCATTAACAACAGCTTTTTTAAGGACACCTGCCCTTTCTCATTTGAGAAAGTGAATGAAAAAGTTGGCAAGAAATTGTCCAAACCCGTCTCTCAATTTCCAGAAAACTTTCAAGAAATGCAACAATGAGAAATAAAAAAATACACCAGCATATTCAAAAAATGTTTTTCTATATTTTATATCAATATATTAATAAATTATTGATATAGAAAATTTGTTTGGAAAATCTAAAAAGTGTTAATTTTTATTTTGTAAGAGGAATTACTTATTAAAAAAACAGATTTTGAAATTAAATGCGGACGAATGGCGTAACAATGTCAAAGTTTTGGCGCAGGTGATACACGGGGTAAAACAAACAGAAAAAATCGAAATAAATAGTAAAAAAAAAATAGCGATACAAATGGAGAGGGAAATATATAGATACTTACTCATACGTTATATAATATTTCGTTTGCATATATATAGAGAGAAACAGTTAGGAACAAAATATTTCGTTTACATATATAGAGAGAGAAACAGTTGGTAACAACAGTGTCTCGGTTCTCATCGATCTTGAATCTATCGCTCATTCGTCACAATCAATGCAAATATTTGTTGCCTTCTCTTTTGATTCTGTCGCTTTTTTTGTTTTGTTTATTTTCTAGTTTGATTTGATTTAGAATTTTGGTCCGAAAACAGCCGAAAATGGGATTGATATCTGGAATTTTCATGGGGATGCTCTTCGGGATCGCCGTAATGGCGGCTTGGCGACAGATGATGGATTACCGGAGCAAGAAGCGGATTTCAAAGGTATGGAGTTNNTGCGTTGATATTTTCTTTGAAATTGCAGTCGATGTGTTTGTAAATATATTGTGAAACATAACTTGTTGATGTTGATTTATGTGTGATCCTTCATTGATACTCCAGCTGTGCATAAATAAGTGACACAATTTCCTTTTTTAGATGTCAGAAAAAATTGAATACTTCTCATTTTGGTAAGTTTAATTAATGAACAATTAAATGAATTACCATTTGTACCTTTCATAATTATTAGGGATAAGAGTAAGACAAAAAATCGCAAGGTTAGATTTGGTCATTTTTAATTAATTCAAAATTTGAAGTGTTACTTTTTTGCTTTTGCCTAAAACTTTTTTGACTGTGTTAATTATTTGTGTATGGATAAAATGTTTTACTAATTTTCAGGCATTGTAAATGTATGAATTTACAATAGTCAGTGCACTGTTGCTATTGATGTTGCATATTACAAGAGCAACAACCAAGCCTTGATACAAAAAATTTAGGGTCAGCTATACGTAACAAAAATATGATATCACATCAGATTATTAATGCGAATTTTTCTAAGCTGGTCCTTCCACCAACTGTGTAGATTTTTACACAAGTGAGGCTTGTATGGATTATACATTTGCTTACTATGGACGCATTTACGAATCTATGGCCGTTGGTGTAAAAAAACTCTGCAGTGTCAGTGGAGAGAAACTTCACTATAATTAGTACATTTATGTTTTCTGTGAACACCCAGTAATCAATACAAAGCTTATTTGAGTTGATTAGCTTGCAAGTTTCCTTTGGCCAATTGTTGTAGAAGACTATGAAGATGTGATAAAGCTTGTACGTTATAGCAATCTGAGAATAAAGTAGCCATTATATCATCTTATCGGATATTGTTCTGTTGCAGGCTCTTGATATCAAACTTCTTGGCTCCCTTAGCAGAGATGATTTGAAGAAAATTTGTGGTGAAAATTTCCCTGAATGGATATCATTTCCGGTATATGAGCAGGTCAGGTTGCTTAAATTACTTTATTACAGCTCTTTCCAGTATCCCTACCCTTTGGCACACGGTTTATATATTGATTGACTGCCCACTGTACTTATTTGACAATGAGCCCGAAAGGTTGGTGCCTCAACGCTGACGGATCAAGATGGCAATCTTCATTTTTGTTCATATTTCTCGAAGATGCAATAGAAAATATACGATATTTGATAGAATAACTATAGCTGGTGGTGTTGCCCATGCACATTTTTGTGATTGGGTTGATCCATGTAACTTTTCGCCAGGTGGCTGAACAGTTGTAACTGAAGCGGACTAGTTGTTGATATGAACTTTTTAGCTACCAATCTTTTTTACTTTTCTCTTTCAGGTGAAATGGCTGAATAAGCAGTTGAGCAAATTATGGCCATTTGTTGCAGATGTGTTTTTTTCCTTTAAAAAAAAAAAAAATCATGTATGATCAAATAAAACTTACTGTTATCAGTGTGCTACTGTTATCAGTGTGCTTTGGTGGCATATGAGTCACTTGCCCCTGCGCAATGCACATATGAGACTGAATAAGAAACTGCAATTGTGTTTTACCTTCCTTTATTGTTCCTTTGTTAATGATGTCCTCGTTGTGCATGAGTTCATTTTCAGGCAGCAACATTAGTAATAAGAGAATCTGTGGAGCCTATACTCGAAGCATATCGACCACCTGGAATTACTTCGTTGAAGTTCAGTAAATTGTCTTTAGGCAATGTGGCACCCAAAATTGAAGGTACCAAGGATCGTCCCATTTGTAGCAGGGAAAATACATTATCAACCTTTCCTTCTTTTTTTATTTTCTCTTCTCTCTCAATAAGAAGCAGTAATATTTTGTAAGGCTTAGCTAATAGTTCCTTAATTGATGTTGGTACGTATGTAATTGCATCAGTGTGCTTAAGATGAATAACGTTGACTGAACTGAGGCTTTGTTTATTTTGGATGCACGATAAATTCAGGTATTCGTGTTCAAAGTCTTAAGAAAGGTCAAATTACCATGGACATTGATTTCCGCTGGGGTGGTGATCCGAACATTGTTTTAGGCATTGAAGCAGCTATGGTCGCTTCAATTCCTATCCAGGTCAGTGCTTGATCCACTCTATAGCTTAGTTTTTGCTCCCCATATTTGTTTTCATTCGAGAAGTAACTCTTGGTATTGCGCTATGAAATGTAGTTGAAGGATCTTCAAGTTTTTACAGTAATCCGCGTTATTTTCCAACTTGCTGAAGAGATACCTTGTATATCAGCTGTTGTTGTTGCACTGCTTTCAGATGTAGGTCTTTGGGAACTCTTTCCTTAGAATTGATGCTTATTTGTGTTTAAGCAATATTGTTGTCGTCTTATGCTTTTATATCTTCACTCAGCCGAAGCCTAGAATTGACTACACATTGAAAGCCGTCGGTGGAAGCTTAACGGCTTTACCCGGAATTTCTGATATGATCGATGTAAGTTTGATTATGTTATGGAAAATTTTCCTTTCCAGTGTTGGAGAATCACACAGACTTGTTCATAGGCTTCATTTTGCATTTTTTGTGGTGGATAGGATACAGTGAATTCGATCGTAACAGACATGCTTCAGTGGCCCCACAGGATTGTTGTTCCTATTGGTGGTGTACCCGTGGATATAAGGTAAGTGTTCTTAAGTCGTTTTGCCCATTGTAATTCTTCTAATCCCTATCCTAATGATACAATTTGCTTTGGAATTAACAGCATCTCTCTTAAAAGTTTATCATCCTTGATGTCTGGCATTTGATTTTTCAATGTTTCAGTAAGAAACTTACTGTACAACCTTTCCCCTTCTTTGTTTAAAAAGAGAACAGTAGTCAGTTGTTCAGTTGTTTTTGTAACTATATTGTTGTATTTAATTGGAGAAAATAATTAAAAAGCGACACTTGTGTCTTTCGATATTCTGGAAATAAAGTTACTGCTGACCCTAGCATCCTTTTTTCAGTGAGCTGGAGCTTAAGCC
Source organism: Embelia ribes (assembly GCA_001753735.1). Classification (NCBI taxonomy): domain Eukaryota; kingdom Viridiplantae; phylum Streptophyta; class Magnoliopsida; order Ericales; family Primulaceae; genus Embelia; species Embelia ribes. The sequence continues at coordinate 19,478 of MKEJ01038996.1, forward strand.
GCATGGAAAGCTTACAGTTGCAGTTGTAAAGGCGAATGATCTGAAGAACAGGGAAATGATTGGAAAATCCGATCCTTATGTTGCATTGTATATTCGTCCCTTATTCAAGGTAAAAACAAAGGTTGTTGAGAACAACCTAAACCCGGTGTGGAATCAAACCTTTGAGCTGATTGCAGAAGACAAGGAGACACAGTCACTCGTCCTCGAGGTATTGATTTCCGTACCTTCACTCTTTTCTTTGTATGTTAAATTGGAAATTATTGATTAATTTATTTTTGAATGTTTAGCATCCTCAGTAATTATAACTTATTTCCAAAGTAACAAGACCCCTACCAACTTAACGGCACAAAAGTGTTTGCTTTCTAGACGGAACACAACACAGCTTAGATTGGAGAAGTTCTACATTTTCTGAGCAATATTTTGCTTTTTTATTCTCAACTGCATATATTCCAGTGAAATCTTGTTAAGCACGTAATCAATTATCTTGCGACTTCAAATTTTGCGACGGTTGGCCAATTTTTCCTCTGCTGTTACCAAAATCAAATGATGTGTCTGCACATATGCAATATTCTGTCTCTAAATCATTTTCTCATAGATCGATACCTTCAATCTCTTAAAACTTTTTATTCTCTGTCTCTCACATATCCGAACCTTTCTCAGCCAAGATCATGCTATGCACCTTCTACGAGGTTGATCTTTTTAGCAAGGCAGTTTCTGATTCTTAATTAATTGATTGTAATTGTCAAGGTGAAGTGGTTTCATTTGTTTATTTTGCTAAGATGAACTTGTTCACAATATGTAAACAGGTATTCGACGAAGACATTGGGCAAGACAAACAGTTAGGCGTTACTAAGTTGCCGCTGATTGAGCTGGAAGCTGAAACTCCCAAAGATATTGAGCTGAGGCTCTTTCCATCACTGGACATGCTTAAAATAAAAGATAAAAAGGATAGGGGAACTCTAACTATTAGGGTAACACCTCTCTTAACTTTCAGTCTTATAGTCGTAGAGACGAAAATTCTACTTCATCTTAGCGAAAGCTTGTTATTTTTGGCCTTTTCATCCTTTCAACGTGGTAATGTATGGGAATTTAGGTATTATATCATCAATTTGACAAGGAAGAACAATTGGCCGCTCTCGAAGAAGAAAAGCAGATTCTAGAAGAACGACAGAAGCTGAAAGAGGCAGGAGTCATAGGAAGCACAGTGGATGCTGTGGGGTCCGGGGTGGGGATGGTGGGGTCTGGTATTGGTGCTGGGGTTGGTCTTGTGGGGAGTGGCATTGGAGTGGTCGGCAGTGGTCTGAGCAAAGCCGGAAAGTTTATGGGTCGGACCATTACAGGTCATCATCACCCGTCAAGTTCCCGAAGGATCGGATCCTCGGGCTTGGCGCATTTTGGTCATGGCAATGGCAATGGCAATGGCAATGTCAAGGGGCTCTAAATTTTTTCACAGGTACAGATACGTACGGACGAATGTGAACTAGAATACTACTCAAATTGCTTTTCTTTTTCCTTCCCCATATGATTCTTGGCAAAAGAGTTTAAAATGCAGTTGTCTTCAAAGTGGTTGAGTAAATTTGTTTCTTTTTCCATGACTTTTTCATGTGACAAGTAACCTTATTAGTTGTTTAATAAAAAGCAATTATTTAAACAAGATTATGCAAAGCTTATGATGGTAATTCGTCATCATTTTTTGTATTCCTTGCTAGCCACCTTCTTAAATATGCATAATTGAACAAAGTGACAGATACATAATTTTTAGTAACGGATATTTTGTTCAAAATAGAAACTACTCCATCGGTTTCAAAATAAGTTAAGTTTTAGAACTCGACACAAATATTAAAAAAAATTAAATAGCCTCGTGAATATAATATAATAGTATTATTTTATTATATTACTCTTTATTAAAGAGTATTTAAACTCAATCAATGTGTACAGTAATTCACAAAATTAAAATTAAAAATAATAATAACTACAATTTTGATTTTCTAAAGTAATATTTAATATGAAATAAATTTTTTTTTTCTCCTGAAAACGTCACTTTATATGAGACGGTAACCCAAGAACTATATGTTTGTCACACGCATTAAGGATTAGTTTCCAAGCAAGCTGTCTTTAGTGGGTCAATAAACTATTAGCCACGCTCGTTGACTATGAAACATTGGCAGTTAATGTTTGGAACCCCAAAACCTTTAAGATCACTGTCAATTTGTAGCCATGTGTAACAAAAGTCGTGAAAAGTAGCTTTTTTTCATTTTTCTATATGCATAGGTCGATGCAGCACCTTTGTTGCTTTCCAAAATTTTTGTTGCTTTGTCTGGGTAGAGGGGATTGGTCATATTGGAGTTTTAATTTCACTTATTTTGAAGTTTCTAGCAGAGGCTGGCTTTGTTTGAAGAGGGAGCTACAACTGTAGCATTTGATGCTCCTGTCGTTTTAAATTAGATTTGCTTGTTAGCATTTTTTAAAGACAAATTTTTATGGTTAAGAAAAAAAAAAATTGAATATATACGATTTAAAATTTTCATTTTATTCAAGCTGAGCAGTCAAATGTTATTATTTTTTTAATTAAAAAAATTTTAAAAACAGAAGCTATGTGCTAGAAACAAGGAGTCAATCATTCTTGTTTGGTGATTAATGTTTTGAATGTGCGTCCTTGCCAAATGTTTCCAATTCCTAAGTGCAACTTTCCTATAAAAGTCACCCTCTTTTGCTTTAATGTTAGGTGAAATATAGTCTAATGTGATCCATGAATGGAGGGATGTTTGGTTTCAGTTTTTAATCTGGAACCAAATAAACTACAAAAAAAAAAAAATTCTATTAACACCCATCAGCTTATCTTTGGAACCATATTGCTATTAGAATCATTCTATCTCATGTCACTAATGCTATGAGCATCACAATAAATTTGGATTTAATTTTTCTATTGGTACCACACTAATTACTTCTAGCACCACACATCATCTTCTTCCTCTAAACCTTAATTTTTTTGATCAAAACACACTATCTCTAATATATATATTTTATATTCTTTATAATACCTTGGTGATGATTTTGATTATCAATAAATACATTACTAGAAGATAATCAATTTTTTTCGCAATTCTCATGCTCAAATATATGTTATTAACAGAACCAATATACATACATGTATACATACATACATACATACATACATACACATCTCAATTTGTATCTATATTTTCTAAATTTGTAATTTGCTCTACACCCAAAATACACCTAGAAGCAAATGTTCAATATTTTATCTGAATTGGTTGATTATATACAAATTATTAGAAACAAGTTATTTGATACTCTTTAAAAATTATCCAATACCTACAATGAAATATTCAATTTATATTTATCTGGGTCGAATGATATATACATAATTTATTGATTCCCAGAAGGGAATTTTGGGGTTTATTTATTCTTTTGATGGTTTGTAAAATTGGTGTTAAGGTGTGAGTAAGATGTGTTAATGGTATCAAATATTTTAAAATATTTTGATATTGCCATGAAGTTAAAGGCATGTTTATTTTGGAAATTGATTTTGATTTTGTGAAACTGGTTCGACTTTGTAAAAGTAATATTTTTTTTTGTTTTTAAAATTTTTATATTTGTAACATACTTTCATTAATGTTATATATTTTAAAAAATAAATAGTATGATGTGCTAATAGTTATTAGGTGTAGTGCCAATAGTAATTTGAATTAAAAATTAAATGGGGTGCCAAAAATAAAATAGTGGGTGCCAATAGAATTGTCCAATATAAACTCTCAAGTTAATTAATAACAAACAGTTAGTTCCGTGATAAAGCATTTGTTTTCAGTAGTAATACATTTAAGCACCGTGTACGAATACCCTATCCCGTTCAATGTGTTTTTTTATAAGTTTCTTAGTATTATTATTTCCAAAATCCTAAATAAATTAGCTTATGTTATGTAATATGATACCTAACGCCATTGCATATTTCATGTGTGAAAACATTATTATTATAAAATTATTTTCCACTTTCTAGTTCAATCAAGTACAAAAATAAAAACTGAACTATACATTGTTATGTAATATAAGTGGATCTACATGTTACATGTGTAATGATATTGAAAGTTATTTTTTACGTCGTAGGTTAATTTATTTAAGATTTTGGAATAAAAAATACTAAAAGACACATAAATGAGCGCAATTAAGGGTGTAGGGTAGTTTGATTCGATATATTTTTTCCATTATTTTAAATTTGTTGGATTAGAAACCAGATTTTTCAAAAGTTGAGGGCTCTTTTGTAGTAATACTTTCACAAGTGGTAGTAAAATCTAGGATGAATTATGTCAATAATCACCATAATTTTATTGAAACTCTAATAATCCTCAAATTTTGAAATATCTGACAGAAAATTTGATACATTGGTCTCCTTAACATTATTTTCCTAGTTTGAATATTGCTTCCATGATCACATTGTAGGATAACGACACCACAAATGGTTATAGAAAGGCTAATTATTTTTATAAACATGATACAAATGTGAATTTGGATAACTTTCATCATTTAGAATGAATTTTTGTACATAGTGGCGTGGTAACGAGCCAAGTTGACTATGGTATCAGTCATAAGCGAATTCATCTTGTTATCGAAAAGCCTTCTCAAACACGAGTTCGATTTGAGTTTTAGTTTAAACACAAGTTCAAACTTGACTGATCTAAAATTGATGATACATGTTTACTCAAGTGAAGCTTGAATTTTATATAAATATTTAAATTTAATGTAAATACTGATCGAATTATGCGCAAGCCTAACGAATTGAACAACATTAATAATCAAACTCGACTCGAACTCAAGTCAAGTGTCACACTCTACCTGAAAAGTCTAAAGCAACTCATTTGGTACAAAGTTGAATTCGAGCAACTTGAGAAAAGTTCGACTCGCATATACCCCCAATCCAAAGGGACCAATACTTGATGGCAGTTTTTGTTTCATTGAAAATATAGAGGGCAGTATTAGAACTTTTGTTGCAAATATAGGAACCACTGAGATAATTAACCCTAAAACTTTGGTATAAAAATAAGGTTTTAATTGCAGTTCCGGTCCAGAAATTGAAGCCCTGAGAGCAAAAATGGGGAGAGACCGAAACAAGTCTCCGGCGTCGGAGGAGAGAGAAAGAGCTCCGGCTAAGAGAGAGAAAATCAAGGGGAAGGTTGTAGAAGAAGAAGACGACGAATACGGGTCGGATCTAGGGTCCGACTCAGATTCTGGGTCGAAAAGGTCCGAACACAGAGCCAATCGTAGAGAGAGAAAGAGGAAGAGGCGGAGCTCCAAGAGGAGAAAGTACAGCGACGAAGATGATGACTCATCATCGTCGGAGGAGGTGTATTCGGGTTCGGAGAGCGAGAGCGAGGAGGAGAGGAGGCGGAGGAAGAGGAGAGAGAGAAAGAGGAGAGAGGAGAGAGAGAGGGAGAAGAAGCGGAGGAGAAGAGAGAAGGAGAAAAAGAAGAAGAAGGACAAGGAGAGAGAGAAAGGGAAGAAGGGAGCGGTGACTAACAGTTGGGGGAAGTATGGAGTTATCAGAGAAACTGATATGTGGTATGGTGCAAGCTGCATTTTTTCTAATTCTTTGAATGATTTAATTAAAATTGTAGCTTATATGTATATACACACGCGCGCGCACACATACACTAGGTTCCAGTATTGCGAATTCCCGGGCCTATTTTTGGAGTAGGAACCCGTGATTGCACATGTCACAATGGATGAGTGTGTGACCCTAATCTAGAGAAATTATCAAGTTAAGGCTTTAAACAATAGTAATATCAATTTCAGGAGATACTGAACATGAATATGATATTTAGATGTCAAGTAGGCAACAAACTAGCAGCCGTAAAATTGTGGCCTTTTCATATATTGCTTAATTTTGTGTGATGGGTTTTACGGTTCTTTCACAGTAATTGAGGATTCTCCTATACCAAGTTGATTTTTAGGTAATTAAACAGGCTTTTAGGTTTTCAATTCTTCGTATAGGAACTTGCTTCAGGGCACTCCCACCCCCATGCTAAATGGCTCCCATCCTAAATTACTGAGATTAAACTCAAGGAACTTTTCGTTAGTGTATCTAAGTGCTTCAATCCCCTAATAAACCAGGGGTTTGCTACAAATCCCTTGAACTTGGTGACTGCTATTCATCCTTGGTTCTGTTTTGGAGTTTAGGGGGTATGGTGTCTGTGTTCTCCATTTCCAGCATCTGCTTTAGAGTTTGAGGTATATGGTTTTAAGTTTATGGAGTTGGAAATAGTTGCATGGTAGGAATGGCCTACATGTGTTCAAATTAAATAAGGGGAGTTCCCAGTTTGCTAATTTGCCAATTTTGATATAGTTAGTATGTGTGTTGAATGCTGATTCATAAAACCTGGATGAGAAGTTCTTTGGAGCCAGGGGAATTGAGCTTGCAGGTGGTTCTGAAATGTTGATTTGAAGTTCATTTCGATATTGTCAAATTTGATTTTTGCTAATTTATGTGCATTCACCAAGCATACTAGGATGCACATGAAATTGAGATTCATTCTTTCTATATGTGTCACTTTTGTCAAGGAAGGTTGATTGGCTTAGTGTGTGTTCGTGCTAGGAACGTACACGTGGACTGTTGTATTTGTTTGTTACTCGATGGTATAAATAAACAATGTGCTGTGATAAATTTCTTGACTCTCATGAGTTTAGTGCTTATTATCCTTGGTAAGCGATGGAGATGTCTCAATTTTTCATCTGTTCTATCAAATAGAATCTTATGCTTCTTTATTTGTCGATGTAGGAACAAGCGACCGGAGTTCACAGCTTGGTTGGCTGAAGTAAAGCAGGTATTTGCGATTGCTGTTACTGCATAATGTCTCGTGTGAGAGCGCAAATTTATACGTATTACAGACATTATGTTTTCATTATGTTTTCATCAAACTGAAAATGTTGGGGATGTGGTGCAGTTGAACCTGGAAAGTTTGCCCAACTGGGAAGAGAAACAAATGTTCAAGGAGTGCGTAGCTCGATGTTGACATTATTATGTCATCTTTAACTACACAGCCTTCATTTTTAGTGGACATATTCATGCTAAGTTCAGCACATATGGTATTTTCTTATTCGTTCGTCTTTTCAGGTTTATGGAAGACCATAATACATCTACCTTCCCTTCCAAAAAGTAAGCTTCTTACCTTTTGCTTTTGGTTATTTGGTCTTTACTGGTTATGTAGAGAACCTTGGGCCTTTTCTCTGCATATAGTGGTTATTGGCTTGTTATTGTTAATTACAAGGGCATTTATTTGTTTATCTATTTGTGAAGACGTTTATTTGTTAGCATTGTCAAGAATGGTGGTTAAGACGTTGGTTTTCATCCTTTTACACTCCCCATCTATGAAATCTGTGTGAGTTGAACCCACTTGAATGAACCACGTAGACTGAGGATGGATCCAATGAACACGTGGTCAAATGGTAATGCTTTGCAACGACAAGGGAATGGTTCTAATTGAAAATGCTCCGGGCTATTGTAATGACTCTAAAGCGAGGGGAAGGGAAATTTTGGAGTGTGTGTGCGCGCGCATGCGAGAGAGAGAGAGAGTAAGAAAAATAGTATACTTAGATCTTAGGTAGGTTTGAGATATCAAGTGTCTTGACTAAGGGTCAGAGAGACAGACAGATAGTACACCGAGATGCGGTTTGTTTCTGCTTTTGCCTCTGGTTGGTCATTTTTAGTAAGATTGCTTTTAGTCAGTCTACTTTTCATGCATGGATTATATTCCCCCCATGTTTGCTGTGTGTTTGTTTACTTTGGTCTTCAATTCAATTCACATTTTGACATTATAAGCTGTTTCTTTTTTGATGAACACTTTGATTTTTGGTTGCAGATATTACAACCTTGATGCTTATTACAAACGTAAAATGGAAAAGGAAAACAAGAAGGGAATGAAAAAAGTTGTCCAGACAGAAATGACAGTGTTTAATGATGAAGAAATACGACGGTATGTGTATGCTGCATTATTTGATTTATCATGTGCATCCACCTCTCTTTTTTCTCACATGCCAGCCATCTTCTGTTATCTCTTCGATTGAAGAGCTGATATATTACATTTATGAGCTACTAAAAGGGTTACACGATATCATACTATAGTAATTTTAGTAAATATGGGTATTTTGAGATTGACAAAAAGAACTGTAGCATGGTAAATTGTTATCCTCAATCTAAGTTGAACCTCCTGGTTTCATTAATTAACCTTCTGGAGACATTCCCATTATATGAATTGACGACTAGTTGTATTTTGTTTTCAGAAAAGAAATGCAGCAAGTACGTGAAAGGCAAAAAGCAGAAGAAGTTGAAGCCTTAAAGCGCTCTATGCAGAGTGGAATGGTAAGTCCTTCACCGTAATTTTTTTACGTCTTGTTATTTGCTTATTCAAAAATGCTTTTGTTATTCTCCCAGTGTCATAAAAAAAACAAAAGCCTTTAACCACATTTAAGATAAAAAAATTAAAAAGCCCCAGCAAATAAAATTTTCAAGCAAAATTTTGATGTTGTATCGTGTATGTTTTTCACTTGTATATCCAGAACTATCCTGCTCATGTGTATTGTTTTATCAGGCTCAAGCAATGAAGGAGCAAGCTCAGCTGAGAGAAGAAATGCTTTATCAGTACAAGCTTGGTAATTTCGAGGTGAGAAAATTAGTCTTGAGTCTCTTTACTCGATTTAGCCATTTTTTTAGATAAACACTTGAGAAGTTGTTCACACAATTATTATTGAATGTATCTATATAGGCTGCTGCTGCAATACAGAGGAGATTAGACCCCGATGTTGCCATGTAAGGGGCTCAATATTGCAATGTGAGGTGCTAATGGATTCTGTTCTGATGGAGTTTTGAGATGATAGATTTTCAGTTTCAGCTACGAGCTTACATTTTTTATCAAGCACAATTTGTGTAGAAATATTTTGTGATTGTGAAATCATGGTTTATTATCCTCAAAACCTTGCATTTGCAGTACATCTGTGGTAGAATCAGCCGTGGACCAAAAGGTTCTATTATTCTCAAACTTTGCATGCAGAACCAGAGGTAGAACTCCCACACCCCGGGGGGGGGGGGGG
>MKEJ01039000.1:0-10118 GCA_001753735.1 Embelia ribes
ATAAATAATTTTTTTTTTAAAACTAACATTTAAAATAAGCTATTAATTCTTGAAAACACCTTAACCTTAATTTAAAAATAAAACATTAAACTTAAATTTTCAAATATATTTAATTTTTCAAAAATAACCTTTAATTCAAATTTTCAAGAAAAAAAACACAACCTTAACTTCTAAAATATTTAGACTCATATTTATTTATTTATTAATTATAAATATTTAAAGTCACCGGCCGGTCAACAAATGAGCCATGGGCCGATCATTTCATGAAATAGGTTGACCCAACCCAGTTATAGTGACGGGCCAACCGGGCCACGAGCCAGACCGACTCATTATAGCTAATAAACGGGCTGGGCCCGGCTAGCCCATTTGACAGCACTAGAATAAATCATTCTTCAATCTAGATAGAGAAGATATGAAGTATTGAAGATCCAAGCTCAAGTAATCGAATGACACACAAAATGAGCAAAAGGAATCAACTATTTTTGTACACTAAAGGGAGTAGGTTTGAAGCATTGAGGATCAAAGTTCAAGTATCTAAAGAGTTGGAGAATATCATGAACAATTTATCATTTTTCAAGAACACAAAAAATAGTTTTGGATCCGCAACAAGTTGCTCAAGCTGTGTACATGGTGTTTTTCGTCAACTCCAATCTTCAATATGCTTCAATCTTCTTACGCCATGCATCAGACACTCATCAGCACCCAATTTGTGATCCACGACAAACTGTTAAAGTCGCCCATCAAGCAAATATAGTCTCGTTGCTCAAATTGGGAATTTTGTGCTTTACACCCACTTTCCATCTGCGTGAGATTGACGAGGAAGATTGGGAAAGAGTACATTCACGCGAGGAGATAAGAAGAGTTAGCTAATGACTTTTTAGTTATTTATATTTGGACAATTATTTTATCTATTTTTTATTCATAAAAATTATTAAATTATATGATGCAAATAGCAAAATACCAATTATCTAATGATTGGTTACCATAAATAACATTTTTATAGAATGAGATGCCATGTTCTACACGTGATATATCTTTCCTTCCGCTCGTTACATTGAGTGATTATTTAATTTATTTAATTTAAAAGAAGAAATGTAAATTTAAGTCGATATATGAAACAATTTATATGGAGTAGAGAGAAACGAATATCCTTAGCCGCTGTAGCACCCGATTTTTCAATCCCACTGAAAATGTCCCACAAATCTCAATCCCCAAATTTTTTCTCTCACATTCTTCAAACATATAAACCCTAATCTCTCCAATCTCAAATCTACACTCTCTAATCGCCGATTCCCAATTTGGGTCTTTTCCAATTTTGCCCAAAAATGGACGGTGAGGATTACTCGAGAGAGATTGACGTGGCAGTGAGGGTTGTACACCTGGCGTGTTCTCTGTGCAAGAGGGTGCAAGAGGGTTTGGTCTCTAATGGCAATGATCATCATCAGGTTCATTCCAAGGATGATGATTCTCCTGTCACTGTTGCAGGTTATAAATTGTTGTTTTTTCTTTTGAGTTTTTGTTTTTTGTTTTTGGTTTTTTGGGTTCAAGTGGCAAAGAGCATTCACAGCAGTGTTTTAGAACACCCATTTTTCCAATTTGATTTCTCGGATGATAATGTGCTGCAACAGTATTTTTATATTTTTGATTTACTAAATTTTTTTTCGGAAATGCTACAATAGATTTATAATTAGAAAAATTTACTATTCACAATTTTTTTTATTAAAAAATATTTTTTTCATTAATTTAGAAATAAACTCTGGTTAAGATTAGGGAAAAACATATTAATATATATAATTATTCTAGTAATTTTTAACAAAATTTATTGAAATTCGTGTGAACAAATTCTAAAATATGGATTTTTTCAAAGGGAAATGAGTTTCTAGAAATTTAGATATAGAAATTCATTGAGATAGATTGGTATGAGTGCTCTTAGGATTCACAACAGTGTTTCTTAAAAACATATTTCTCCAATTTGATTTCTCAAATGAGAAATCTTGGACGAAAATGTGCCACAACATTATTTTCTATGTTTTTTATTTTATAGAATATGAGGAGAAATGCAACGGTATATTTCTGTGTGAGGAAATGTAATAGTCGCCATTTCTCCATTGAAATATTATTTTTTCCCCACCAATACCGTAAAGATCTAGTTAACATTAGGAAAATCATGTCCATATATTTTTTTTTATGATATATATAATTATTCTAGTAATTTTTAAGAAATTTTATAAAGTTAGTGTGCTCAATTTCTAAAATATGGATTTTTAGTAAGATAAACAAGTTTATAAAAAATGAGATGGAGAAATTAAATGATAAAGACGGGTGTGAATACCGTGACCTTTTATTTGTTTGTTTCCTGTTCATATGATATGTTTGAACTGTACTTAACCAAAATTTTTAATTACAAATAGTTTACGAGGAAATACTTATGCAGGGCAGGCTATTCTCTGAATTAATTAGTCTTGTCCCACCTTTGGGCATTCAAATCTGTACCCTTAAATGGTTTGCTATACTAAATTTTAAGGATTAAACCCAAGCGAATTTTCTCACCGGTGTATCTAAATACTGTTCAATTCCCTAAAGTTAAAGAGTGTTAGCTCTGGTGGTGCTCTTTTTGAACTAGAGATTGCTGTTCATTCCTAATTCTATTTTAAAGCTTTGAGGGTTTTGTTTTCACATTCTCCATATCTCAGCTTCTATTTTACAGTTTCAAGCATATGAACTGACATTTAGGGGTTGAAAATAAGGATACTGCTGGGAATGGCTGTAAGCATTATAGATTACAAAGAAGTGAAACAATATGGGATTGGGTAGTCCTGCGAAACAAACGCACCTTCTCTTAGGTTTGAGATGGTCTGCCTGCATTGTTTGAAATTTTATTTTTATTTGTCTAGGCGTGAATGCGTTTGCTTTAGAAGATCTTTTAGTTCTCAATGTCGACTGGAAATTGCTTTGTCTAAGCATAAAAGAAACTAACACAGGCTAGTTTGTGGGGTGGACTGTACAATGCAATGGTTATTCGTGAGAAAAATGAATTTAGTACTTGAACTAAAGAATTGAATTTCAATGGAATAAATGTGAAGTGATTAAGATCATGGAATGAAATGTCAAAATGCAGCTTCTTTTTCTTTTGTTAATTGAAAATTTTATGTCAATCATTGTATTTCATATTTCTCATGCCAAGGCTTATGTTATTATAACATTGTTTCTTAAGTAGGTTTATGCCATGTCTGTAGTTTCAAATTGGACTTCCTTTTAATCGGATTGCTTCAAGGGTCTCAAAACCTAGTTACATTTTAGTCTTGTACATAATACTGTGGAGCTCAAACACTTCTATGCTCATCAATTAGGATATATTGTCTGTAATGTCATTCTATCTAACCTTTGATAGAATGCAATTGTTCTTTTGGTGGATTGTTTTTGGTCCTATGGCTTTCCATGTTGTTAGTAGAACCTTAACACATATACTTGCAAAGATGCTGTTTCCATTCTCCAACATGTGATCCTGAGGTCGGAATGGGATAACCATACAGGTCACCCTCATGTGATATATCATATATCAGACAAACGACCTTTTCTACTTGTGTAACAATGCATATAGGCCTTTGTGAAGTTTCTATAATTGTTGTGAGCAATTAATCTGTAGTCTTGCAGTCATTATTCCCACTTGGAGAAGTTTTTGTACAAAATGAATTTTTGCAAGCTTGTGTATACCTATGTTAGCGAAATCACTGATATCCTAACGAATTGCAAATTAGTACGTACGTTCCGAAATGTGGTACACCTTCCGTATCACCAAATTTAGCAAACCAAAGCAATCTAAGACAATTGCACTTTTAAATTTTATTTTCAGAGAGAAATCTAAAATAGACAAGTAAAATGTTGATATTATTTCTATTAGTTTCAAGTTTGAAAGTATTAAATTTCATATTTCAAAACAATTACAGAAGTTTAAGTTAAGTTTAACTTAATGTTGACTTTTACGAAACTTAATATAGTTGTCTCATATATGCCAAGGTAACCTATATTAGGCTACTCCTACCTACCGCGTTTTACAATATGTAGCGTACCACGTTCCTTTTCATTCCACGTTTCGGAACTAATCATGTTCAGGGTGACATAGGTGTATACAATTACTGCTACACTGCAATTTTGAGTTTTTGGCTAAGTTGTGGGTAACATTTATATGTTTAAACTTTAATGTGGAAGGGAATTTTATTAGTATTTATATCACTATCTTGTGTTGCTGTTTTGAAATCAGAGAACAGTTTTGCGAAACGTAATGTGACACAAAATTTGACAGGATTTATCATTGAACTTTTTTGAGTATTGTAGGTATCTTATGATCATATTTATGCTGTTATTTTGTTCTTATTATATATCTTCTTTCCGAGGCTTATATACATACATTTTGATAGGAGACTATTGATCGGGCTCTAATGACACTGATGATTGACTGGATACTGGCTTTCCTACTAGCTTGATCTCTATCATTCTTTTCCATAATCTCTCTTTTTCTTGTTTGTTTCTCGCTATTTCTCCTCCCTGGGATTTCTTCTCTTTTTGTGATATTATTACTAGCTTTTGCCCAAATTGTGTTTTTATTTCTACTATTTATATCCACATCTTCTTCAATAAAATTTATGTCCGGCTTTCAAATGTGTTTGTCTCAATCACAATGTTCATCCATTAACAGATTGGAGCGTCCAAGCAATAGTTAGCTATACACTGTCACAATACTTGGGTACCAACAATGTGTCCATTATCGCTGAAGAAGATGTTGAAACTCTCTCCAATCCCAATTCTTCAAGTCTATTAGATGTAGTGGTGAACACTGTAAATGAGTGCTTAAATGAAGCCCCTAAATTTGGTCTCAAAAAACCCGAAAATTTTTTAGGTGAATCGGATGTTCTCGAGGCTATCAATCGATGCAACTCAAAAGGGGGCCCCACCGGAAGGTATTGGGCCCTTGATCCAGTCGATGGGACATTAGGGTTTGTTCGTGGGGATCAATATGCCGTTGCTTTAGCTTTGATCGAAAATGGGCAAGTTGTAATAGGAGTCCTTGGGTGCCCCAACTACCCGATGAGAAAAGAGTGGCTAAATTATCATCACCAGCATTATAAAGCTATGTCGAGTTCATCCCTTATCTCTCCTTATTCATGGGACGAGGGGTGTGTTCTGTACGCGAGGAGAGGGAGTGGTCAAGCATGGATGGGGCCATTGGTTTATGGAGATGAGAACCTCGATTGGCTAAAGTATTCTGTGGAGATTAGAGTTTCTTCTATTGATGATCCAGCCTCAGCGACTTTCTGTGAGCCGGTGGAGAGAGCTAATTCTGACCATGCCTTTACTGCTGGTCTTGCTCACAGTGTTGGCCTCAGGTGTGTAAATCTCTCCTTTAAAACTGGCATGCATCAATAATTTCTTACTTTGGATATTTGTTTTCACTATATAGCAATTTAATTTATTTCGAGCTTATTGGGGGTAGGTTTGTCGTTAGCTTGAGTTCCGAGCTATTTGTTAAGACTTCCGGTTGAGCCCATGAATGAATTGAGCTAGGACTTTGTTTTAAGGCTTGTGTAGAAAAGTAAGCATTTGAGAACTCCCAAACTATCCCTTACAAGGTGGGTTGGAGCACCTTATTATTTGTTAAAGCACTGAGGTTTTTGGTAACTGAGCAAAGCTAGTTGCTAGGTGAGCCCGGGTCTTTACCCCTAGTGTTATTTAAGAAGTGAAAAAACCTTAAACCTCTCCCTGATTTTTGCATGAAGATTTGAAATAGTTATTTTGATTTGGGATAATTTCAGTTTTGTAACTAAACCTCTGAGCCAAGTTTGATCATGTACCCCAACTTAAGGCACACTGCACACATTAATACAAAACTTCTATGTGCAGTGCTTGATGGAAGCTATCGAATTGTTGATGGAGACCGTTGAAAAGGATAAAGGACACTGTCGAAAAATCTTAATAGAATTCATCATAATTGTATGAAAACTGTTCAAACCTTCACCTTGATACTAAATTAAGCAATTTATAAATGCTTGAGTATGTATGTGGTACTTTTAGGTGGGAGACAAAATCGATCTTGCTTAAAAGGTTTGGTTACAAACATAGAATTATTTTTTCCCTTTGATTATGACAGACATGGGTGTGGGCTGTGGAGTAATATTTGTTCTTTAAACTAATTCAAAAAATCGTGTGAAGTTGCATTTGAAGTTGCACGTAACTAATCACATTCTCACGCATCCTTCAATGCTAATGGCAGGAAAGAGCCTCTGCGCGTGTATAGCATGGTGAAATATGCAGCCATTGCACGTGGAGATGCTGAGATATATATGAAGTTTGCAAGATCCGGATACAAAGAGAAGATATGGGACCACGCAGCTGGTGTTCTCATTGTGCAAGAAGCCGGTGGTGTAGTGACCGATGCTGGGGCCCGTCAGCTCGACTTCTCTAAGGGAATTTACTTAGAAGGCCTTGATCGTGGAATTATTGCTTGCGCTGGTCCCTCGTTACATGATAAACTCGTTGGTGCAATTTTCGCTAGTTGGGACTCTTCTAATCTCTGAGATAGGTACCTTTGGTAGCTGATATTTTGTGTCCGTGGAGTTTTATTTGATGGGTACAAAATATCGTATCATCTTGAAAATAAGTGCGAGAGTGCAAGGGAAAGCAAAGCAAAACTGAGGTTAGTTGATTGCTTTTGCCGAAGATGAGGCGTAGGGCTATTCTTTTTCTTTTTTCGTCATATAGGAGTTAATACAGATGGCTCTCGAAATTCGACACATTGATTACTGCTTGTAATTTTGGGTACGGAAAACTAATTTTGCATCATTTGGGTAAATATTTGAAGTTGAAAAATGGGGATTGTGCCATTTTTGAATTGAATCTCTTGGATGGTCTCTATTGGTTACCAATATGTATTACTGTGTTCGATTATCAAAAATAAAAATAAATTTGTATGACTGTTTATCTATCTGAACTTTGAGAAGTTTGTGTTGTTAAGTCCATAGATTATGCTTGAGCTGAATCATTCAAGTTTGGTTTGTGATCTAGTTCGAACCAATTCTTGGTATAGTTTTTGCCATATTTTGATTTCATATGTGAATCAGTATTTATTTAGGGGTGGGCATTTGGTCTGCCGAATATACTTGACGCGGAATGGGCAGGTCCGCAGGGGTGCGGGTAAGGTTTATCTGCATCTCAATCGACTGTATAGACATGTTTGTCGACTGATACTCTGGGTGGGTGGCAGGTTGGTTATGTGGGTGTGACTTTGACATTCATACCCTACACGTACCCTACTGGTCAGAGCGTGCTCGGATTTGAGGTGCGTATCGTTAAGACTAATCGGGTTGAGGGTGGGACGGGTGGACCCTGCGCGATGTGAGTAAACTATGATATACTTTCATGGTCTGACTTTAGAAGATTTGTTATTATCTACAAACTTGGTGGTACATGGGAAACTTGTTTGTCCGGGAACTGTTTTCAAACGGAAATTTTCCGTTTCTCATTTTTTCCATAAGAAAACTCTCAAAAATAAGAAATAAATTATTTCTTAATCATTTTTTCTATAATATTAATATATTTATAGTACTACTAAAACTATTTATTTTAAAATTACAAATATCTTCATAATTATACATAATTTTTTTGTATTTCTAACTAAATTCGAAAGTGATTCATATATTATTTTTTTAAATAGGAGTAAAAAATAATATTGTGACTTCCAGTTTCCCCTATATTTTTTAGGGCACATTTTTTGTTTCCGTTTCTCATCACAATTCCTGTGCTCATTTTTCTCTTTGGTAACTATGCTTTGATTAGCACTTTATTTTAGAAAAATTCAAAAGGTATGATTTCTTAAATTATAATTGACTAAATTTATTTTTATTAAATTTTGTCTAATTCTTCTCCATGTAAGGGGTAATAAGAATAATTAACTAAAACTTGCAATGAAGTTACATATCCAAAGTAAAATTATCCAATAATTATTGGATATCTCAAAAGAAAAGGTATGAGACGGAGTGCATTACAAAATTTATTTAAAATGAATTCTTATAAGACTGCTATGGGGTCTACTTGAATAACTGAGTTTTAATAATAGAGTAAGACTCGTGTAGAAAAATAAACTGAGGCATCATAAATAATTAAATATTTCTACATCTTTTTATAAACTTGAACTCGTTCAATTAACTAAGTGTTTGAATTTTATTTTTGTAATTACAACTACCTTTTTTGTAATATCCAGAAGTCAAAAATATGGATAATTACTACATATCCATATCTTGTCAAAACAAATTGAATGCCAAACTAATAGTTACGTAAAAAATAACATAAATAGTTTTGTCGGTATTGCTTGACCGGTGTTGAATTATAAATTAATAAATATTAAATCTTGTAGTTTGTTTATATTTTCAAAAACAAAAACAAAAACTTCCCCAGGATTCGGTGGGATTAGAAAATTAATGTCAACGAAATAGGTCCATCATGTTGATTTTAGGAAAAATTTTAAATAATGTTTTAGGAAATTAGTGTGTCTGCACATTCAAATCTGATTTCGTAGGTGATTGCATCATCCGATCGGACTCATGCAAAAATATTTTAATAAATATTTTCTTAAAAACAAGTGTTTTTTTTAAGCCTGCGTTCACTGGCACACATGTTTTTATGCAACGAGGATTTTATGTTTTGATATAATTTTTGGCACTTTATAATCTAAAATGTAAAATATAAATTGACAACGGATAGATCAATACGAAGCATTTCAGGGAATGAATCAATGGCTATTTAATGGTTTAGATTATATATGTCAAAAATTGCATAAAAAAATTTCACTAAAACTTCTCCTTCTACTTAGAATTTAATTTTGATCCAACAAGTGTGAATAGAGTTTTTACACTATAAATGGACATCTTTTTGGTATTCCTTGACAATGCATAAAATATACATTGGTCCAATGGATAGATCAAAATGAAGCATTATATACACTGATCCCCCGTATATTCAATGGTGTAAATTATACATGTCAAAAATTACAGCAAAATTTTTTCGATAGAACTACTGCCTTTACGTAGAATTTAATTTTCATTTGTTGATAGCAGCAGTATTGAATGGATACTATCTGCGCAAATATGGTGATTTCTACGTATATATATAAGTAGACACATGTATTACATTTCACGTGATTGTAAATAGAATTTGTACAATGCCTGTATATAGAAATTACTCTTTTTATTTTTATAAATTGTACGAAAGATTTGTTGACTTAGATATCGATCGACAATTCATTACAAATTTTCTCCTTTGTAGGCGATTAATGCTTCTCACATGACGGTCAAAATCTAGTCCACTCCTTAAAAGCGAAGTGTTTCATCTCAATATTTTGTGTACATATAAATAACAACTCATTATTATATAAGTTAAATATATAGCAAGCGTTTGAGTATGTGATAATGAGTTATCAATTATCATGACATAATAATGAGAAATATTTTGTTAATTGTCGATGCAAGCTAATGCTTTACCACATTAACTTTGCGCACATGAAAATATTGTAATTCCAGCTATAAATCCTTTCATTAAAAATTTTGCTAGTTTTTTGGCACTATTTACACTTTATTGGAATATATAAAAAAATATTTTACCCCAAATATTTTCCAGACATCTACATTGTAAAGGCCCACTAACAAACGTATTTATGTGATTTAGTTATTCCGTATCTGCTATTTTTATTACTTAATCTGTTCACAAATAATTTACTTATTTTTTTTAATATTAAAAAAAATTGAACATTTCTAATTTTAATAAGTTCAGTCGATGCACAATTAAATAAATTACTATTTTTACTCTTTATATTAGGGATAACAATAAGATAAATCATAAAGGTAATTTAACCTTTTGTAATTAATTCAAAATTTGAAATGTTAGCCTTTCTATTTTTGCCTAAAACTAAATACCACTTTGACTATGTTATTTGTAAGGTTTTCAAAATCGGACTGGCCATTGAATTGGTGAAGGTACTGGTTCAAGGTTCAATGGTCCAACTGTGGTTGAATCGATTATGATTAAATAATATTATTTTAATTTTTAATATAATATATTAAATAATATCA
>MKEJ01039007.1:0-20590 GCA_001753735.1 Embelia ribes
AAAGGGAAAACACTCACCCGTCGAGGTCTCTAGTCAGTTCGGGGCTTACTTCGATTCGGTTAGGGATTCCGGGGTGTGACATGGTTGGTAGGATGTGGGAGGATTGTATATCCTGATGGATGGTAGCGATGTTTTGTAGCATGGTTGGATGGGTAGCTGTAGTTGAACTTTACAGTTTTTACGTATTGCTGTACTTTTGTACTTTCTTTACATTTATTATTGATATCACATGCTACGTTATCATACATTACACTTTTCATTAGAATTATGGCATTGTGTTCTGACTCGTGCTGTTTGGTAGATTTTTCTACTGTTTTGCATGAAAACGCTAAGCAGTACCTAGGACTGAAGAGCACGCAACCCTTGGATAGGACATGTTGGAGCTCACTCGGGAGTTATACTTTTTATTACATTTCAGTACTGAATTTAGCATTTTTTCAAACAGTTGTAGGCCTATGGCGATATTAACTATTTCTTTTATTTCTGTTGAATAATGATGTAGACCATAAAACTTTATAATAAGGCCAAATGGATCGTGAATTTTATTTCTGTTTGGGAGCACTTGTACATTTATTTGATAAATGTTCATTGTTTATTCAGTATTTGATATGATGGTGGAACTTTTAGCATACTCGAGAGTGTTTACATATCCCGGGGTGTTACACAGATTATCCCCAAAGGTTTCAGAAATTACACTTTGCCCCCATTTATAATCTAAGTTAAATTTTGTTGTATAAGAACCATATTACCTTTATTAATTTAGAATATGATATTAAGTAATATTAAATAAAATATAATCATTTTAATAAAAGTATATTATATTTGTAAACTATATTTATAACAAAAAACTATACAAAAAATACTATTTAAATGGTATTTTAGTAACTTTTTGAGTAATTTATTGTAAATAACTTTACTTTCACTTTGCTATCGGAAACTTTGGGGGTAAACTTTAATAGCCACCAAACCTCATGGGAGCATAGTGTAATGTCAGAACTCTCAGGGGAATTTCTAACATTGTCAGAAACCTTGTGGGGGCAAAGTGTAATTTACCCAATTAGTTTTTAACGAAAGATGAAGGCAATTCAACTTACTGAGTGATATTTTATAAATGACAATGGAAGTATTTAACAATGTGTAATGTACAATTCAGAATTAATAATTGATATTGTGTAAATAATAAACCTACATTTAGCATGAAGTTATATGAAACAATCAAATGACTGCTATTTAATATATGTATCTTTGAAACTCAAAGGCAAAATCGTCCAAAATTGTGCAAAAGGACCTACTTGACGCTTTATAGAAACCTCGAAGCTGAAGACGATAAAATTTAAAATGTTGGGACTCAATTGACAAAAGAACAAACCTTGAGGTCGTTCTTGATAATTATTCTTTTAGAATGTCCGGTGAGGTTTCTAAAATTACATCTATTTCACTTTACCCCCAAAGTTTTTAGACCAATGTGAAAGCCAGTCTATAAAATTCATAAATAACTCATAAATTTACCAAAGTACCCCTTAACTAGAATTCTATTCTCGAGCTTTTAATTTCCTAAAAAATAAATTTTATATCTATATCTATATATATATATATATATTTAAATATTTTTTTCCCTTAAAATGTAATAGCCTTTTTCCAACCTTTTCAATTATCAGCTTCGAAAAGAATAAAATAAAGCAAGAGAATGAGGGGCTATGCAGTCTTTTTAACATATAAATCAAATTTGTATTGTGATTAAAGGTAAAGTATAATTCCAGATATACGGGGTTTTTTGAAGTATTAGTAAACCTCAATAAGTCTTAGGGTGTGGTTCACCATTTCTTTTATTTCAACCCACCAAGTTTTCATTGAAAAAGACATTTGAATTGTTGCATTACTATTCAGTTTATAATTGGTTCTTGTGGGGGCAATGCCATTATTTCAACCTCTCTGTACCAAATTAAACAACTCTCCCATTTATTGGTTTAAAGATAGCCTTTATGAACTCAAAACAAAAGAAGTTATTATCACAATTTTCAGTGCTTGCATAGCAGTCAAGCTATTTGGGCTATTTTTCCCTCATGTAGCAGAGTTATTCACATTCCTTCAGATTACCTCAAAAAGTAGTAGTAGTAGTAGAAGAAACCCTTCTCAGGAAAGAAATCTTTAAGTGAGCTTCTTCTCTGATTTGAGAACAGTGTTTTCGAAATCATTTTTTGACCCAAAAATAACTCTTTCCACTTTCCAAAGTTATTAATTCTTTCCTCTTTTAGATCTTTCTAATTGGGGGTTTGTTTTTAATCTTTTCTTTTTGCTTTCAAGAAGACCCTAATCTAGGTTGAATTGAAGCTGAATCAAGTTAGTTTGAGCTTAATTTTGCTGTTTCAGAGGAACTTTTTTGGTTTTTTTAGAAATGCGATTCTCAATATCATCATTTTATGAAACCCTTGAGCTTTTGGACTCACTTCAGAAAACCCAAAACTTTTGTTTCAAAAGCTTGGTTAGTTAGCGTTTCAGCTTTTATTTATGTTTACTTGCTAGTGCTTGTTATACCTTTTTATGAAATTCACAAACCAAATTTGGGTCAACCATGTAAAACCCCAATCTTATTTTATTTTATTTTAATTTAATTATTTCAATATATTAGACTAATTATTTTGGGGTCTTTTTATTTTCTCAGGTTTGTGTGTGGGGAGATGGCTAATGGGATGCAGGACCAAGAAGGGGTGCCAGATCATCTTAGGAGGCAGCTTGCTGTTGCTGTGAGGAGTGTTCAGTGGAGTTATGCTATTTTTTGGTCTCTCTCAACCAAACAACAAGGGTAATCATAAAGATTTCATCTTTGTTTATTACTTGGGTAGTTATGGGGCTTACTTGTTTAAGTACTAATAATTGTTTTGGTGCAGCTTTTAAGCCAAGAGCATTCACACCAGTCTTTCTTATTAAATTTATAAATTTTACTTTCTTCAAATTTCTCTTACAAAATAAAAATTGATCATTTTTACTTTTTATAAAATTAACTTTCTACAAAATTAATTTGATAATATATAAATATAACAATTTTAAAAACATTTATTGAATATGTTGTTATGTGTTTTATATATTGGTGGGAAAAAAATTTATTTGTAATAGAGAAATGATGAATAGTAATATTCTCATTTGTGAAAGTTGTTGCATTTCTTAAAAGTTTTTTGGAAATAAAAAGACTGAAATTGACACATTTCTGCATTTATCTTTTCCCTTTCTCAAATAAGAAAGAGAAAGAAAGAGAAAGGGTGTTGAGATGTAAATGCCCTAAAGATTTTGTGTTTTTCCTCAAAACCCGATTTGAATTTGGCTGGTCCCCTTTTAAATTTAACTTTTTCTGTTTTTATGCTTAAAACGATAAAAAGTTTTAAGCTTTATATAGTCGTGTCTTTATTTTTTATTTTTATTTTCTAAAAAGCAGAATAATTATATCCGTATGGCATTCAGCAGACATTGCCTCTCTTAACCTTTTAGTTGCTTTGTTTGGAAAAAATTAATTGTGATGTTTATTGGGGCTTTGTTTCCTTGGTATTTGTTCTTCCCTAGATTTTAGCTGCTTTTTTCCTGATGATGAAAAAAACTTAACCAGTTTTTTATTTAAAAGCAGTGTGAATTAAAAAATTAGTTCTTTGGTGTTTTGGATTCCAGATATAAGTAAAAGAAGCTTTATATATCTTTCTTTTTACGAATAATGTTATCTAAATTGTTGCTAAGACCAATTAGATAATTAAAACCGTTGTTATAGTTTTCCTATTTTCAGCCCCGAAACCACTGAAAACAGGAACAAGATAAACACCGAAAATTTCAGAAACTCGAGAACTTTGATCCTAAAGTCTGAACTTGTTTCTAACAAATTGTTCAATGTTGATGTTTATTAGCAGCTTTACAAATTAAGAATAGATCTCTGTACTAAACTGACTATATGCTATGTTTTAGAGCTTTTCATCTATTCCACTTTCCATATATGCTGCTATTTCGGTCTTTTTCTAAGTACAGATCTTAATTTCTTAAAATAATAGTCTGTTCTAACTGATGTTCATTTTGGCATATGGCTTATCTAAAATGGTGATGAAAATGAATTCTAAATTAATTGTTTATACGCAAAAGGAAAGAAGCTAATAGTGATATGGGCCCAATGAGAAAGGTACTATTTTTCCCGTGCAAAATATTCGATATGAAGAAATTCAAAATTAAAGTTTAATTTGCATTTCTTCTCACTGAAATTTACGACAAATATTGGTCCCACAACATTCATTTTTAGCACTCAGGTCATTTCAGTGTTTTGCTTGTGGTCCTTTTGTTCACAGGGTGACTTGTAAAATTATGGACTACATTTTGGAGCTTTATTTTTCCCATTAATAAGTGAGGGACCATGGGATTTTCACCAAAAGTCTATTTTAGTATCATCGTTTAATGGCAAGTTTATGAGTGCTAAGTAAAAAGCTCCTATGATATTTATGGAACTAAAAAAATAGGCTGGAATTGGTTTCACTAAAAAAATGTTTGTGGACGGTGGTTTTTCTGTATGTGATGAAAGTTCCAACTTTTCGCAAGTTATGTCCTTACGTGATGCCTTTCGAACGAATGTGGTTAAAATACACGTTCTTCTTTATATCTGTTTGTGCTTACTCGAATTCCACATTTGTTAAATTGATCACTTCCCTGATTCTTATATTTAGAGCATAACAAATCATTAAACTGTTCTATAGGGTTTCTTTGGTTGCAGCTTTAGACAAATTAGCCATTTATTTCTGACTAAAAAAAAAACTGGATACGTCCAGCTTAAAACTTGCAGTTAATTTAGGCCAACACAGTAAATAATCTCCGCTTAAAAGCTGCCAAATGTTATCCAGTTTTTAAGAAAAAAAGCTGGAGCTGAAAAGTTGCAGCCAAACAAGATTTTACTTTTCATAATGTTCTTTCTTGTTTTGGAAATAAATTATTGGCTTATTAAGGGCATTGGAGTGGGGAGATGGGTACTACAACGGAGACATTAAGACAAGAAAGACAGTGAGAGAGATGGAGCTTAAACCAGATAAAATGGGCTTACAAAGGAGCGAGCAACTACGAGAGCTATACGAGTGTCTTTTAGAAGGCGAAACGGATCAACAAGCTAAGAAACCAGCTGCATTGTCGCCCGATGATCTGTCAGATACTGAGTGGTATTACTTGGTTTGCATGTCCTTTCAGTTCAACCAAGGCCAAGAGTATTGCCTCTTTCCCATTGAACTGAACTTAATCTTTCTCATTTTTCATATATATATATTTGATTTCGAGGCCCAAAACTAGACCACGTATGACACTTTATGGACGAATAACTTTGGAATTCGCAAAATATCACATCTTTTGCCATTCTCCATATAATTAAGAATGCAATGCAATGTGAAGAATGTGTTTGGTTGGGGTTTCGAATCGGAGTTCCAAGCTCTTTCTTTTAAGCACCAAGTTTATTCATGAACACTCAACTGAGTAGAGAAAACATAATATGTCCTTTATCTGGGACTATAATAACCAAATGGTTTTGAGCCTAATCCTTTATGAAATAAATAAGCTAAACAAGCCTAAACATTATTTCTAATATGATTAATATAATAGCAACTGAATAAAATAACTAAATACTAAATTTCAATTCTGCATCAGAAGATGCTGATGTTTACCAAAAGGTTTTTCAATTTGTAAGAAAAAAGTAACCATTAAACTCTGTATGGTTTTGTTCAAAGGATTTTCAGTTTTTGTTCTCGTTTTCAGTGGTTTTATAAAACAAGATAACTTTTTAAAAAACTTCAAGCCTTTCATGTTATGTAGAGATTCGTGCTAGAAAACAAAATTTCCCAGGTTTCAAAGACTGAGGGTTTAGTTCTCATAGAAGTGTTCCAGGGACATACCTGCCAAACATGTTTTTCTGCAGCTTTCGTGTTTACTTGACCAGAAAACAGTTCCAGAAACACTTCCAAACACAATTATTTTTTGAAGCTTTATGGTTTTACGTATGTTTAACACCATGGTCATAATTGGTCCTCTGCCACTTCATTGCATAGTTTGCCAGGAAAAGCATTAACAAACAACAAACCAATCTGGTTATGCAATGCTCATAGTGCCGATAGCAAAGTCTTCTCTCGATCTCTATTAGCAAAGGTCAGTTTATACGATTTTGGTGTCAATTTGTAGTCAGGATTGTCACATTTTTCTAATAGTCTAATTACTAATTCTACTTTCCTATTTTTGTTTTTCTTTTCCCAAAATGATTTGGCTTATTTTGTCATTCCTTCAGAGTGCGTCTATTCAGGTACAATCTCTAGTCGCAAATTGAAACTATTGTAGTGTGGAACTATGATTTGAAATTTTCGCTTCTAATTTAAGTCAAATCCTTTGCAGACTGTCATGTGCTTTCCATACTTAGGTGGTGTCATTGAGCTAGGCGTGACTGATCTGGTAATCAATTTTACTTCTAATGCTATCTTTGTTACGAGGATTTGTCAAAATAGTGTAACTACGCCTTTTTTTTTTTCCCTCAAAATTGGGTAACTTTTTTCATTTGTTTGTGCAAGGTGTTAGAGGACCCGAGTCTTATTCAACATATCAAGGCTTCTCTATTAGAGTTCTCAAAGCCCGTTTGTTTAGAAAAATCATCATCTGCTTCTCATAAGAAAGACGATGATGCAGACTTTATGTATGTTAAAGTTGATTACGAGGAAGTAGATGACATGGCCATGGAAATCTTCTATTCAGCAACCGAAAATATGGGATTTGATCAAGGCCAAGTTAATGAGCTAGATGGAACTATTCAAGAAGAGTTCACGATTGGTTCTCCCGATGATTGTTCGACTGGGTGCGAGCACAATAACCAGACCGAGGACTCACTTCTGTGTGAAGGTACTATTCAATACTATGCCTCATTTATAAGAAGAAAATATGAGATTTGATGAAGTGAAAGACACATATCAAGTTTCCATCTATAGAGTGGTAAAATATTATTGCCATGCAAAACGAATTGCATTACCGTCAAAATTTGTTTCAACAAGGCATGTTGGTTAGCAGAGAAAGGGAAGTGTCTTTCAGATATACTTTTTGGAACTGTTTCGAGTTATTAAAATAAATTGTAGTACATGAAGATTTTTGAAATCCTTAAATGAATTACTTGTCACAAAAAGAATAACACCAAAATGTATGTTTTGGGGTTAGGTCTATATGTCTTTCACATTGATCCGTAAAATAGAAGAGTCATTATTCTATTCGTGTTTCGACTAGAAACAGACATTTTTGTTCATTTCAGTTAAAAAATGGTGGGTCAAAAAGTTAAGTAATTTGAGCAAAGGGTAACCAGGCATTTGATTTAATTCTTCAAATTTTTGTTCTTGTTATTGTTCTTGTTTTTATTAGTCTTGAACTCAAACAATGAAACTTAAAAAAGCTCCAGTGTTTTTATTCAGTTCACTTCTGTAATACATTTATAGGAAAGTTCTAATTTTATTTCTCATCGACTCTTCAGGTAAAAATGGCGGTGCATCTCAAGTCCAGAGCTGGCATTTCATGGATGATGATTTGAACAACTGCGTTCAAGACTCGATGAACTCGAATGATTGCATATCCCAAGCAACCGAACCCACGAACAAAACTCACTTGAAAGAACTTCAAGAATGCAACCACACAAAACTAAGTTCGTTGGACCTTGGAAATGACGAAGACTTGCACTATCAAAAAACTCTCTCGGCCATTCTCATACAAAATTCACATCGTCTGCTTGATAGCCTTTACTCCCGAAGCAATTTTTACAAGTCCAGTTTCGTGAGGTGGACAAAGCGGGAAATCTTTGAGGGGCGCAAGTCAAATGTTTCTCAAGAAATGGTGAAAAAGATTTTAATTAATGTCCCTTTGATGCATAGTTTTGGTTTAATGAAGTCTGAAGAGGGAAATAACAGAGAAGATCCACTAGCAAAGCTCGAAAGTGGTGACATTCTCGTGGAATGTCCTTTTCCAAATAAGAAAATGGAGAATGAGAAGTTTTTGGTCCTCAGGTCAATGGTTCCTACCGTAGGCAAGGTAATTTAACTTCACCGATATTGATAGATGCTAACATGTTTTTCAGAATCCTCTTCTTAAAACTGCTCTTCCAAAGCTACTTCTAAAAGTTGGTTTTTGTCTTGGTAACGACATAAAGGTTTTTTTTTTTTTAAAATTGGAATTGACCAAAAAGTAGATATATACTGGGTGTCTACTTACAATGTTTGAGATATTATTGTAATTAATAATATGGAAGCAGTATTAGCTTTTAAAGTATATAGCCCAATGTGCTTTTAAAGTGCCTACTAAAACAGCGAAAAGGATTTTGAGAAGCAGCTACTTGTTATTTTCTTGCCTAACGCCACCAGCTGCTTTTAAAATCATTGCCAAACTAAGCTTGGGCCAAAGATGCCAAAAAGTTTTTTTTTTATTTGTTTAAGATTCGACATTGCAACAATAAATAATAGCTAACAATGCGACTTATATGCTTCAACTATCATGTTAAAGCACAGGCTATCCAGAGATATATATGTACTCCTTTTGGTACACAGTTTTTGTTAAATAAATAATTGGTTAATTAAACAATAGTTTCGAATTGTTATTGTTTTTCGAAGCAAATGTGATTGTTCTAGTCCCCCATGTATATGCCAGATCGATAAAGCATCTATATTGGGCGACACAATAGAGTACTTAAAAGAACTTGAGGCAAGAGTGGAAGAACTAGAATCTTGCATCGACTTATCCGAACACGAAGAAAGAGGTCGAAAAAGGTGCCCCGACATGGTGGAAAAGATATCCGACAACTATGAAAGCAGAAGTGGGAGTAGCAAAAGGGCTTGGGCAAGCAAGCGAAAGGCTAGCGATATCAATGAGTCATCGGATCCCGAGCTTAGCAGTGTTGTGCCTAAGGATGGGCTGTTGTTGGACATACAAGTGACTACAAAAGAACAAGAGGTTTTGATTGAGATGAGGTGTCCTTGGAGGGAATATTTGTTGCTCGATATTATAGACACGTTGAACAATCTCGACATGGACGCTCACTCGGTTCAATCATCAACTGTTGATGGCATTCTCACCGTAACCCTCCAATCTAAGGTTTGCACAACACTTTTATCTGGGATCCGGCAAAGAAAATCTGTTTTCTTTGTCTTTCATTGCATTTATCGCTACATTTGAATTTTTGTGGTTTATTTCACTTGGGTTTGGTAGTACGCTACGTCTCTAGCACTAAATTCGAAATAAATTTCAACAAATGTTTCAAAAGAGAGAATGAAAATCTGGACTAAAAGTTCTGTGGTTTGTTTTCCTGTGGGTCATAAAATGGTTTTGGTGCGGTTTCTGAAAACTAAGGTGCTTTTGAAATTCTTTTGCGAAACGTTCATCAAAAGCATACTTGGGACATCATTCTTGCAGTGTTTCTGATTTTAAAAACGGAAATAGCGGTACCAAATTGTTAACCATGGACAACCTGCTGACCAGAGACCAAAACATGTAATGACTTTTTTGTTACTTTTGGTTTCAGTTCCGAGGAGCAGCTGTTGCATCGGATGGGATGATCAGACGCACACTTTTAACTATTGCTGGGAAATCTTTCCCATCAATGGCTGTTGTTTGATGAATTAATGTTGCAAGTTGTAGATTTGTCTCTGTTGTAGTGTAATTTCTATCATTTTCGTACTTATCGACATTAACCATTGTAATGGCCATAATCTCTAGAATAAAATCTGTATCCTTATGGCCCTACCTTTTTATTCCATCTTCAAACTTGTTATAATGCGTATTTCAATGCCATCTCGATAACCCCTTTTAAATCTTCTCCCTTTCAATTTTTCTTTTCATTTTCTGAAATTTGGAGTGTCGGGGCCAGCTGTATGCACCTCGACTAATCTCCAAGATCTTGAATCTACCGAACGTCAATGCTCTAGTGGCCCTGAGGATATGCGAACTACGAGTGGTTTGAGGGGCAAATCCAGGTGTGACGAGCTGATTTAATTGAAGGATACAAATCAATCCTCCTTGGTAAAATTGAATATTGATCCAAGCCATGGTGTTTTTGGAATTGTGGAGAATTAAAATTAAGGGGTTGTGCATGCTATGGGCAGACGACTAGTTGATAGTTTTCGAGTAAAACGTATTCATGTAGAAGTCGTGCCTGAAAAGCTTTAAAATTATGATTAAAAAGTAATTAGAGTATGTATGTGATTCGAAAACTAGTTTTGGACCAACACAACAAATGTTTGTGCAAATTAAGCGTAGTGGAGAACGGTTTAATTTTGAGGGTCATGATAGCAGAGAAACTTTAGAAACCAATAAAGTTTTGCGCGAGTTCAAATTTTTGCAAGATCGCGTTCTCTGCCTGGCCCTGTGATCAATTAGTGTGTATACAACATAAATTATGTATGTCAATCCCATCATAATCTTATTGAGGATCCCAAATAACAAAGTCATAAGCCTCACATTTTATGGCTTGCACGTCTATATTTCAATTTGTCAAAAGCTTTTCAATTTAAAATTCTTCACATGAAACCGACAATAAAACAAAAATGCAATTTGGATTAATTATTTTATTTCCCATGTTTCATAAGTTTGCCCCCTAGATGAAGCTGACTACAGCATCATATATTTTGTTAATTTCCACAACTTGTAACTTGTAAATTTGATATATATGGCCCCAAATTTTGTACCAAAAGAAAACTTCTAGCTTTCTTTCCTCAATTTTCAACAGGAGAAAAAATTTCATGGAAAAGAAGAAGAAAATTCCTAGAAAAGGGGGAAAAAAAATTATTGGAAGATTTTTTTATTTTATTTTTATTTCATCTTCCACTCGTGGATAAATTTTTTTTAAGTACATTGAATTAAAGAAATCTGTTCCGTGCAGATCTTAAATTTTCGAGAACTTTTAAGCTGCAAAATATATATTCAAACTAGTTAAAAATGCGCTTTATATTTTCTTGTTGCCTCACTTTTATTTTACCGGATTTTTCAAACCTAGTTTTGAAAGAACGTCGTATTATAGTCGTTTGAATAGCTCATTCGCGGTATCGTTATCTTACTAGCTCATTCGCGGTATCGTTATCTTACTAGCTCTGCCTCCAACCACAATACCTTAAGATCCTTATTTATAACCCTTTCCTTGAAGTGTTTGTACACAAAGAGATGAAGAGAAAAACAATACAAAATTTAGTGCTTTCTTTATACCTTGAATTTTTTTTTGCCTAAATTTAGGTGAATTTTGTTATTTTAAGTAGTAGTTGATACTTTTAACTTTTTAAGTTCAATTCTTTTGTTGTTTATAAGTGAAAACGCTAAGTATTAATCCGGAACTACCCAATTTCTTGAGTTTGTTGCCATTTTAGCCCATAAAACTACAAATATTCTCAAACTAACACACTGCTTAAAAATTTTTCCAAATTAACACACCTGATTAGAAAACACATAAAATAAATGCATTTTTTATATGTTTAAATTTCAATATGCTCCATCAAAATGTTAATAGAGTGAAGGTATAAATTGACTAATAAAATGCATTAATAAGTTGCATTCTCAGTGTTTGTAAAGTTTACATAGAAAACACATTTGTTTTATGCGTTTTCTATTTTAAATGTGTTTTCTATTTTAAAAAATTTACACAGAAAATAAACTTGATTAGAAAATGCATAAAATAAAGGCATTTTTTATATATTTAAATTCCAATATGCTCCGTCAAAATATTAATAGAGTGAAGGTATAAATTGACTAATAAAACACTTTAATAAATTGCGTTTTTTAGTGTTTGTAAAGTTTACACAAAAAACACATTTGTTTTATGCGTTTTCTATTTTAAAAAATTTACACAGAAAACACATTTCTTTTATGTATTTTTGGTTTTAAAAAATTTACACAGAAAACACATTTCTTTTATGCGTTTTTAGTTTTAAAAACTTTGCACAGAAAACACATTTATTTTATACGATTTCAGTTTTAAAAATTTTATATAAAAAGCATATAAAATGAATGCATTTTCTTAGAAGATTTTTTTTTTACACTGAAAGCGCAATATTATAGTGCGTTTTTAGTATAAAAAAATTAACGTCATCGTTGATTTTATCCAATTGCACCGTTAATATGGAATTTGTACAGAAAATATATTAATAAATTACGTTTTTCATTAGATATGTTAATTTGGAAAAAAATGCAATTGGGTGCTAGTTTGGAAAATTATACCGGAAGATAGGTTAGTTTTGCAAAAAACTCACGAATTCCCATTGTGCGAAAATGAAAATGATCTCCTCTTTCTACATATAAACATCTCAATCGCGAATCAACCGCTTCTCGCGCTTTCTCAATCCACAAGGTTTGGAATTTCAGAATAATGTTTGTATCTCTCTGTATGATTTTGTGTCAATCGCTCACTGGAACTGCAATTTAGGGTTTCTAAACCTATTGTACTGTGATTCTGCTTCAAAATTTGATTGAAACGTTCCTAGATTTAGAAAATCTTCCAGGGATTTGTCTCAATTTTAGGGTTTTGGTCATTTTTGTATCTTGTGTTGATCCAAAGATTGATCGAAGGTGTTAGGGTTGAGCAGTGAATGATGAGAGAGAGGGTTAGGTCACCACCGCTGCGTCATGGCCGCGAGTATCTGCCATCGTACCATCAAGATAATCGCCCTGATCACCGATATACGACACGTGATGGCCGTAAGTATTCACCATCATACCGCCGATCACCAAATAATCGGCGAGATCACCGATATTTGCCACCTCATGGATTGAGAGATAGGGGCTCACAGTTTAGTCATGGTTCGGGCTCTGGATATGGTGAAATAGAGAGGTCGAAGCGGGGTGCTAGTGGCGCCAGTGAACCAAGAGAGAGAAGGGATTATGGTAGGGATTTGGACGGAGACCAAGGCAGGCGGTTGGTCAAACTTCCTCGTTATAATGAGGATTTGGGACGAGTGGATACGGTTTCTATGAAATTCCAGTGGGATCATTTGTTGAATCATTCAGAAAGTGTAAATGTGGAAGCTGAGTTGGGTAGTGTATACTCGAGTGGTTCAATGGAGGGGACAAACTATCGTTCACGTATTGATGCAGATAGAGATAAACAATCGTGGAAATTGTCGAATCCTAACAAGGGTTTGCCACCAAGGGACTCACCGTTTGCAATGTTCCAAAGAAAACATGGTTTAGGCGAAAGCGAAAGAATTACTAGTAATTCAAGTCACAGTCCGAAATCTTTTCTAGAGTATAGTGGAAGTAGGAATTATCACGACAATCGTTTTGAGGGTCTGGGCAGCTCACGAATGATGGTGGAGAAACCAATATATCCTAAGAAGGACTTAACTTTTTCGACTTACGCACCCCAAAGCGGCAACAAAAGAGGCTATCCAGATGTTGGTGCTGGTGGCAGTTACGCACCATTAAAGAATTTTGGTGCTGGCCTTCACAAAGATGAGAAAATTCAGCTTCATGATGACTTGTTCCATGAAAACTTGTATGGAGATAGATCCCAATTGTATACAAAAGAAAGAGAAATACCCAGATTCTCTTTAAAGGATGAGACAACTCAGATGTATTCCAGGGAAGAAAAGAACCCTAGATTTTATTCGAGGGAAGAGAAACATATATTATATTCAGGGGAAGAGAAACTCTACTTGTCTTATAGGGAAAGAGAGTCTCAATTTTCTTTGAAAGATACTCTTCCTCACAAAGTACCATCATCTCTAAACAAGGCATCGACCGCGGACCCTTTTGGATGTTCAGTGAGTGATTTATGTCACTCCTATAAAGATAGTCTCCCCGTGGGTTCAGATGGGTACAATAGGAGTTCAGGATTTCTGACTGGACCTTTGCTTATCAAAAATTCAAAGTCAGTTATGGAAGATGCTTCAAACTACATGAAGGATAAGCTCAGTCCTAACGTGGGGACTCGTATAGATTATAGTTTTTCCACAGCTCGGAGAAATGACTATATGGAAATAAATCCACTCCCAGATAAACCTTTTGGAAAATTGTCAATTGCCGAAGATGATTATTGCTATATAGACCCATCAGGATCTAGAATTAAGGATCCTATCTTGGATGGGTATAGTTCTCGTAGAGACCATCTGGCTGAGGAAAGATTACAGGATGATCACCGCTCTCCACTAGAACAGATAGTGTCTAGTTATTTAGATGCACCTACATCATCATATGCAATTGCAACTGCGGAAGGTCTGGGTCGCAGAGAGATGGATTTGGCATATGAAGGAGATATTTATCGAAGCCATGAGAACAAGAGCTCAAGAGAAGATTATGGCTATGGACGAGATGAAGGCCTTCAACATCATGATGAAAAAACGAGCAGCTATTCGAGAGATTACAGTTATGGACGAGATGCAGGTCTTCAGGAGGAGAGAGCAGAAAAGAGAGCAGATAGCTATATGCTGAAGGATTATGATCATGTCTATGACAGAATTGATCATGTATTTGATGGAGATTATTGCGACCCTCTTGAGGGAGCCAAAGCTGAGGACATGGACATGCTAACACAACCAAAAGATGTTTTTACACGGAGATGTGATATCAGCGATAGAATAGGCATTAACCGGAACGTTTCTAGCAAGGCCCGTGATAATAGACCAAACAAGTCACCTTTGGGGGGCCCTAGATACAGAAACCCTTGGGTTTCTAATGAGACAGTACAACCTTGGAAATACAAAGTTTTTGAGTCTGAGGGCAGTTCAGTGGGCAAAGCGCAAGTTTTAAACCCTAGAGTTAGAGACATCAAGAAGCGGCTGGGGCCCGCTCGGCCTGTTGATCATATTGTTGTTAAACCTTCAGTCAAAAAACAAAAGAATTGGAAGGTATTGAGAAAAAATGAAGATGTTGATGGTGAGGGGAGTGTTCAAGCTGAAAAGGAAGGCCCTCCAGAACATGGTGTTGAAACTGCAAAATCTGAGCCGCCTGAGAAGTCGGAGGAATTTAAGCAGCTGGTGCGAAGTGCTTTCTTCAAGTTTATCAAGCAGCTTAATGAGAACACAGTGGAACTCAAAAATTTCAGAGGACAAGGAAACGCTGGTAGCTTAAGGTGCTGCGTGTGTGGCAGGTCCGTCTTCTCATCAGTGTTTTGCCAAATATCATCCTAGTGTTAATTTTTACTCATACTGCTTCATTCTTGCTCCAATCAAGTATGTACACTGCAACTTTGATGACACATTTTGGACTTTTGGTACTGATGCGCTGAAGATTTGTATCTATTGTTGGGTACCGGAAGCTGCTTTCCATGAAACTTGGCTGTTTCATAAACTTTTGGTAGAATCTAGTTGTGTTATAGGTAGGTCCTGCTCTATAGGATGGGAGATTAAAATCCTAAGTTCTAATAGATAATAGGTTTAACCAACTTTTTCAATGGGATATATGACAAGGGTATGAGATGCCAAGGTTTCTTGAATATGAGAATATGCTTGGAATCTCCTATATTTGTGTGCTACCTTGTGCGTAGTCTTCTTGTTTGCGGAGGCTATCTAGGAGCACCTAGTCTGGGATGATATATGTCTAATTGTGTTCTTTAAATAATTCTTGCAACGCTCTTAGTGGACACGCAAAAGAAACTCTGTCAAAATCCTGATGTTACTTGGTGGAAGTGGTTTGATGGATATAAAAGAAGGTGAATCTCATTTTTATCTGCTAGTTTCCCAAGGATAACAGTAGCTGGGGCAAAGCCCTCTTTCGTCGCTCCGCGAATGAGAGAGAAAATAAGAGGGAAAAAAATGTTTTCTCTTTGCGAGATCCGGAAATGGAGAATGCGAACACATAGCATTCTCTGGCCATATAGGATTAAACGATATGAAAGGGGGAAATTAGGAAAGAAAGCAGTTGATAAGTCTTTGTATTGGTATTACTGATGGGTGGGCAGGACTTTTGGGATTTATGTGAAATTTAGAGAATGGCTGAATTGTGTTGCTTTAGGACAAGAAGTTGGAGAAAATTGAGAAGCAATTTACTTAAATGACATTTTTTGTTTCTTATCATGGATGTTTAAGTTGGTCTTCTTAGAAGCGCTCTTAACTTTTTGCGTGAAAGTTTCAATGAGTATTCTTCTACAAAATTGCTTGTATCCCTTGCCAATCCTTTTAAATAGTTAAATGGTGCCTTACTGTCAAGCTATCTTCATTTATTAAGTTAATCATTGTGCCTATACGATGAAAGTCATAGAGGGAAAATGTGCGCAGGGACATTAGGGGTTGTTAAAGTTATGTACCTAATAGTTGATTTGACATTAAAGATAGCAGCGTTGGTTTGTTGGGCATGTACTCTAGGTAGTCTCTATATTAGTTTATATGGTTTCTGCTCGTCGCAGGCTGGGTTCGTGTTATCTTCATTTGTTTGGTTCTGGGATTGTTGATGGCTGTTCATTAATTGCTGTATGTGGAATAGGAATCTTGTGCATGATTGTAATTTTTGATAGAGTATACTGCTTCAGTAAACTTGGTCATACCTCTTCGAATTATATCATTTGCAACTGCATTTCAGAGGTTAACTTCTATCATGTTGCTTTGTCAGTTTTCCCTGAGAACTTGTATGCACATCTAGATATCTAATCAAAGCATTCTAATTATGCCTGTGTTATACTAAGCCAATATTTCAAGTCGGTTTTACGTTCTTATTTAATCAAACTTATCACTTTTAGAGTGCCTGGTTGGTGTTGAATGACTGTAAAGTTACTTTCCAAATTCCAAAATCCCTTTTCCTTTTTGTTGGGCAGGTTAGATTAAAGTTACTCATGCTAATGTTTTTTTCTGCAATATGTTATTGTAATGGTTATATTTTTTGGGGTTTGTGAAACTTTAGTGCATCCTAAAAAAGTTTATTATAGTTAATTTAAATACAATCGCCTGCTCAAAAGTTTATTAAGGTTCATGTAAACACAGTTGTGCTTTCAAAGTACATGTATACAACCCTTCAATGTTTTCCTTGATTTTAGCTTCTTATTAACTGCACTGATAGATATGCTTCCTTTATCTTACTGTGTCATGAACTGCTTGTTTATTTAGTTTTTTCTTTATACATGTTGGTTCAGCGACTCAGAAGAGTTTACAGATACAGAAAGCCTGGTAAAGCATGCCTGCACAGCAACAAGGGTTGGGTTCAGAGCTCCACATTTGGGCTTCCACAAAGCACTTTGTGCCTTGATGGGATGGAAGGCTGCGGAGACGCATAACAATGAGTGGGTTTGTGACGTATTATCTGTTGCAGAAATTGCTCATCTGAAGAAAGACCTCATATTATGGCCCCCACTTGTGGTCGTTCATAATTGTTCAATTGAAAAAAGCAATCCAGATGGACAAATGGTTGTATCTGTAGAAGCCCTTGAAACTATGGTTAAAGGTAAGAAACACTGAAACAGATGATGAGAACTAAGGTCATGATTTTCAAAATTACTGTAGCATGTGCACACAGCAACATTTCATGATCATTTTTTGTAAGGGCTCAATTAAACAATACATGTATGATTTCTTAAAACCAATTATTCCAGGATAAATTAATTTTGCTGTCCTAAGCTTTGCTTCCATTGTGTTGTTTTCCTTTTGTTTTTGTTGGATGTCCGCTCACCACATATGGTGCTTTGATTTGGCCTTGTTTGGTTAGCATCTGGTTTTCAGTTTTTAGTTTTCAAAAGATGAAAACTTGTTTGGTTGTCAACTTTTAAGATTCAGCTTTAAAAAAGCAGAATTTTCTCATAAGGTTAATTTTGAAACTTATTTTTCAAATTTTTTAATTCTTCAAACTTTAGCCGAAAAATAAAGATAGACTATATTTTATACAATGAATGTATTTAAACTTTACATTCTCAATTTATATTTATAACTTAATTTTTTTATTTTGAATATTAATAAAATTTATAATATATGCTAATTGTAATTTTTTTAATATTCAAAAAATAAAAAAATTCACTCATTTATACTAAATTATCTTCTCATTTTATATATATTTTTTATAATTTTAAATATTATAAAAAATTCTAAAATTTTAATTAATTTTTGTATGAAAGTGTAATCTATAATAACAAATATTTCACGAAACAAATGGTGTACATAGAGTATGCTTATTACATTTTAATAATCTAAGTGAACAATTGTTGAAAAGTTTTGCATATAGAGTGTGAGATGAGTTGAATCTTGATATATGATCGATAATGATTTGTGATGCTTCTACTTACTATTAACTATAAATTTATATTTTTACATACATGTTTTTATTTACTGTGTATAATAAAAAAATCAAAAATGTATTTTGCACAAAATAATCATCATATTAAGAATTAAAGTTTTTTTTATATTCTTTTTTTCAGTTTTACAGTTTGAAAACTAATTTTCAAAAGTTGTTGCCAAACAAGAGTTCACATACAGAAAACTGAGCTATGAAAAAATATCAAATGCTAGCTTTTAAAAACTAAAAACTGAAAGGTTAACCAAACGATCCTGCAAAGAATCTATAAAAACCTGAACTAAGAAGGAAGCTCAAACACAACAAAGATGGAAACTAAAATCTCCGTTGGAGATGAGAGAAGTAGCTACATTTGTTTGAAGGTGTACACGCATAAAAGAACACTTGCAGAAGCTTAGACCATGCACATTTTACATCATACATAAAGATTTAGCAAGTCCAGTTAGAGTATTACTCTGAGTGTGGTATTACCAGCTTCAGAAGTGAGTTTATTTAAATTTGACATGAATTGACATTTCCTATTAGCTGAAAGAAATTACTTGAAGAAATAAAAAACTTAAAGCAACTAATTATTTTTTACCATTCTATGGTCATGCTTGAGGTATATAACGTTTGGTTCGTTGCAGCTATCTCCATTTGCAACAATGTGGAATACACTCTTTGAATGGATATCGTCATCTTCTCTCGCTTATATATATGGACGTGATGGTAATTTTCATGAAGAGTATTTATCCGTTAATGGAAGAGAGTACCCTCAGAAAATTGTTATGAGCGATGGTCGTTCTTCTGAGATGAAACAAACACTTGCCGAGTGTCTTGCTCGGGCGTTGCCAGGACTTGTTGCAAATCTCAGGTTGCCAACACCAATATCTACTATTGAACAAGGAATGGTATGATATCTGGACTCATGAACTCATAAGCTTATTGCTATCAAGTTTTATGGAGCCTATCCTTCTTTACTGGTTCAGGGACCTTTTTTGTTGTTTTTTATGAGAGATATTTTAGGCACAATATTATTTTGCACATCATGCAAACATCATTGAGAATTGTTCATAGCAGAATCACGTGATATCTTGTTTATGACGTGTTAATTGTTGACATCAATTAAGGCTTGATCTAACTTTTTGGTAAGGGAGCAATATGTACGAATGCTTACCATTTATTTCACTTTTCAAAAAATATTTTGGAATGTAGTAGTGCATAAAAGCAAATTTTTTAGGTTTCTAAGCCAAAACAACAAAAAATTCACTATCAGTAAATAATTTTCAATAAAACTTTGACCACCGTATGGTGCTCGAGCTCCAAAGGAGGTTCCAGGGCACCCCTTTCTCTAACCGCCTCAAGGTAATTACTTGCATGTTTCTGTATATGCATGCATTTGATAACATATTACAATTTGCTCATTGTTTTCCGATTTTTTTTTTTTTTAAATTATTGGTTGCTGTTGAAGTGCTTACTGAAATTTGATTTAGCTTTGCATTGGCATGGTGTTGAACTTTCTGTTGGAAAAATGGCTTGAATAATATAGGGGAATTGGGAAGCGTAATATAGATAAAGGAATTGGATGATGTATGACTCTGCTTGAAATCTAGTCAGATATGACAATAGATTAAGAGCAATTACAGATATAGATGCTCTTTATTTTTTTTAGGTTTGGTCATTTTTTACAATTCTTTATTTTAAAAATATTGAAGGGATTCCTGAAATTTGATTTAGGTTTGATAAATTTACCAGTAGTGTGATTCTCAATGACAGCTTTTATATCAGATGCACTACTACATTCCAATGTATCTTTTGAAGATAACTTTGAAACCTATGCGGATACGGCGAGGATTCGGTATTTTTTGGTTTTTATAATTACTAAAATAAGATAATTTTGAAAAAGAATTAGTATAAGCAAAGTTAAAGATATATCCATGTTGTGATCAAACCAGAAAAACGAAATCATATAGGGAAATATTTGATGTAATCCCATGCTATCAGCTTTAAATCAAAAGGGAAGACGGGGGATTGTTGCTAATTGTTGGGAGTGGCCAATTGAGGGAGTCGTATATTGCAGGGAATATCTACTAAGAGGGCTGAGGGTTTTTTTTAGGTTCTTTTGTGGTTTAACACTTGGTCATACAGGTATATGACCTTATACTTCATAAAGTTAGATAAACCGACCCGCCAAAGCAAAACCAAAAATGGAAAATTGATGTGTTCTTGGCATGTCCCTGGTGAGTCTTTGGCGTGTCCCCTATGTTTTCACAATTAAAATGATTTATTGGTGTTTTGGATACGCTACGTGGCATGTCCGAAACGTATCTTGGAGTATTCAAGGAGAATCTAAGTTTGCGAAGAGTTCGACGTAGGTGCGGCACCTAATTTGGAGTGTCCGTGCTTCCTA
>MKEJ01039017.1:0-12864 GCA_001753735.1 Embelia ribes
AGAGAGAGAGAGAGAGAGAGTAGCTGAAGAATTTAGTTTGATTGGGGGAAAATTGTGCATATTTTGCCCTAGGTGATCTTTACTAAATTGCACTTTCCCCCTGAAGTTTCTGATAGTTTCTAAATGATCCTGGTTTTTCGGAAATGGAACGAAGTGATCATCTGTTGACTAGGTAGGAGTGTGCATTGGTTCGGGTAACCTGAAATTTGAACCAAACCGATTTAATTCGGTTTCAAATTTTTTGTGAAGGTTCGGATTTAGGTTTAAAATCTAAAAAATATTGGGTTTTGTGAAATTTTGTGTTTGGATTTTCTAAAAAATTTTGGATTTAAACTTGAAATCCGAAATTATTGAATATTAAATTAAAACTAAAATTATGACATAATGATAGTTTAGTTTTTGGTTAATGATGATTTTTAATGGATGTTTGGGTTCGGTCCAACCTTCCTCGGTTCGGATTCGGTTTGGATTTGTGGGAATTTCGGTTCAGGATCGATTAAAAAAAAAAATGGTTCAGGTTTTGGGTTTTTGAATTTCGATGAACAGTCGTATCACTAGGTGATCTTTGCTTAATTACATTTTACCGATAAAGTTTATGACAGTTTCAAAAGCTCCCGATGTTTTGGGAATTGAACGAAATGAGCACTTTCGGTTAAAAGCTATTCGCTTGGTTGCAATTTTTAAGCAAATAAGCTAGTTTATTTCGGTTTAAGAAAAAAACTGGAGCTTATTTAAACTGAGCAGTCAAACGCTGTCAAATTTTTTAAGCAAAAAAATGGATAAGTTAAAGCTTATAAGCTACAATCAGACAAGCCCTTAATACACGCATATTTTTTGGGTACATTGAAAGTCCTAGCCGACAGTGGGAAGAGTCGAACACTAAACCTCCTACTAAGGAAGCTAATTTATGGTTACTATGCTTGCCCTAATAGTTATCTTAATACAAACATGTAACTATCAATAAATCGGCATATTATCTCGAGCTATAGCCTAGTAGCAAAATCAATGTGATAAAACTTAGGGGCGAAGCCACTCTTGGGCAAGGGGGGTTGATACTACTCCCTCGGTTCAATTAGAGAAGTTTTTTTTTTGGGAAAAAGTGAATATGTTTTTAAATATATTTTGAGATCGTATATTATTTTTACTAACAAACGAACAAAAATAAGAAGTGAATTATATAAATTTAATCTTTACTTTATAACACTAATACTACTTATAATATTATTTTGTTTAAAAATATTGCCAGTTTGGCAATTACATATGTTTCATTATATGATGATATAATAATTTTCAAGTAATTGATCTATTATTTGTTCAAGTATTTATAATGTCATCACTTCTCGTTTTTCTTACATTCTCAAAATTAATTATTCTCATTTCTCGTTCCCGTTTCGTATAGGTCTCCATTTTGAAACTTGACAACTATGGACTTAGGTCATCTAATCCTCCATTGACTAGTAACGCTAATGCTTCAGCTTCCAATCCTTGCTCCCGCTCTCACAAATTTTTGGCCTATAAATATGATGCTCTCACGCTCCCGACCCTTCTTTCGCACCATAATTTGTTGACTTAGCTATGAACTGCCACAGGTGTAGTTATAGCATAGAACTTTCCTAGAGATTACCCATATTAATTAGCATAATCTCAGTAACCACCACATGGAAATTATCCAATTATCTAAAATATTAAAACTAGTACGTGTGACAAGAGCAATACAATAAGTTTTATTCTCAACTACTAATTACTAAATAAATAATATATGTAATGTTCATGTCTCCTATCCAACCATCAATTTTGGTATCTTCTCTATTTCCTTCAAAGTTCCTTTTCCATGTCCTCCCCTATATATATACACACACCAAAAAGATCAAATTTTGTAATCCATTAAATTGACAATTACTCCCTTTTCAAAATTTTCAAATTTTTTCCTTTTAAACACCTATGAATAAGGAGGTTGCGGGTTTGGAAGTAAGGCCGGGAGGACTGCTGGTACAGAGACGAAGTTCGGATAAATATAACGAAAAGATTTTTGACACAAAAAACAATGCGAAATATGGATCATATGATCATGAAGTCGATATTTATAAACGTCCTAGTTTTGGTAAGTCAAGTTTCAAGAAGTCCAAATATTGTCGTCACGAGGGAATTGGTAAGGCGGATAAGGCATTGGAAGCTATCGTCGAAATTGGGTTTGAAGTTAACAAGATCTCAAAACAGGTAATAGTATTTGTTTTCGTAGGCAAATTTTTTTTTACGATCTGATAGTTATAAGATAATGGTTCTCATAATCCTTTTTCTACACTAATTTATTTTTGACAGGTTGCAATTTTGGAATTAGAAATTTATGGTGGTAAAAAAACTTCACAAAGTGTTATTTTGAATTTGATTGAAATGCTGATGACACAATTGCTTAGATTGGATGAAATTGTAGCTCATGGGGATGCCAAAATTAAGAGAAAAGAGCAGGTATTGATAGTCATTTTTTTTTTAATTTTTTTTTATATATAAGAAAAGGTTTTCATTAAATTTGTGCTTTTAGTTTCTTTTTCAGTTTTTTCTTAAATTATACATTACACAAAATTAAGCTCTATTCTCTTGGAGAAATGTTTTAAGTCAGTTGTTTCCAATTTTTAATATTTTGACAATCCCAATAACCTTAATTTTTATAATATTTTGGCACCGATTATTTTTTTGGGCAAAATAAATAGTTATCTGAAAAATGAAAAATGATTCGATTACTAGCAATTTTGATGAAAAAAAATGTATACATGATCTGAACACCTATACGGTTATATCAAATGCTTCGATCTTGCTTTCAAG
This sequence comes from Embelia ribes, assembly GCA_001753735.1. Taxonomy (NCBI): domain Eukaryota; kingdom Viridiplantae; phylum Streptophyta; class Magnoliopsida; order Ericales; family Primulaceae; genus Embelia; species Embelia ribes. The sequence continues at coordinate 2,821 of MKEJ01039017.1, forward strand.
CAGAATTAGATAGCTGTTCTCTGAATGATTTTTTTGTATATATGTATGTTTCTCTTTCAAATATATAAATTCAAACTCTTTTCTCACAAAAAATGAAAAAAGAAGACCTTACTATATATTTTTGAATTTCTAAACATGTTATAGGTAAGAAGGGTGCAGAAGTATATTGAAGAACTTGATAAGCTGAAGATCAAGAATAGTAGCAATGAGATTAAATCCTCGATTACACGACCAATCCAAAAGCCGTTGATCTTCCATGCGAGATAATTAACTTCTAAAAACGCTTCATTTGTTCTCATATCGATTTCGAGGTCAAGTTGATTAATTGGCAGTCATGTATTAGCTATAAGATTTTGATATTATTGTGGATATTAAGCTTTGTTAATTTGTGGATGAAATTTTAGAGAAGTTGGATACATAGTTGGGTTTACCTTTTATTATGCTCTACAAGGTTGTTTCATAAAGTGATACATATAAAAAAATAAAATAAAATTAAATTAATTCTTTGTGTCATTGTCTTGAATTAATTTTTTTTCCATCTAAATATGATCACGATCGTACAAATTGGCAATTAGCGTTATGTAACAACTCCATCGACTGAAACTATAACGGTTCGAGTTTGCAATTTGAATGGAATCCACGATTGTAATAGTCATGATGGCCGTTAAGGTCAATTAATGGTATCGAACGTATATTTTTATACAATGTAACATTTCCAAGAGGTTAAAAAGTAGTGTTACGGAAAATGTAGAGAATTAAGGTAAATTAATTCCTCCTAAGCCGAAACATGAATTAAATAAGAACCATGCCTTGAGATTAATGCCCGATTGCAATAAGGTATTTCCCGTGACTTTGAATCATCACCGTAGATTATAATTAAAGCGTAATAGTTGTATCGTTCACAATAAACAAATATAAATTTCATGAGTCGTACAAAAATAATTATAATTAAATTACAATTTTAGTTTTCATAATTAAATCTGTATACATCTTAAAATCATTATATTACAACTGTTACAATTACTGTATCATTACTTAAAACACAAGGTATGATAATTGTTATTTTTTTTTTTTTGTTTCCGTGCTTAGAAACATTTAAAATAAAATAAGAGTACCCACTTATGGAAGAAATTGACAACTAAGAAAATAGTACCAACATTATTAATTTCTTATATATTTTTGTCATATCACCGGAACCCTTAAATATAAATATACATGGTGCTACTTACTTAGCTAATTATTAATAAAAATAAATAAAAATAAAAAAATAGGTCAGTAGGTCCGTTTGTACTTTTTATTTTTTTATTATATTGAACTCGTGAACATTATTTAATCAGCGACATGAAGATTTTGATGTCTCTTATTAGGTTGCAGCCTTGCAAATAAGATTAAAGTAAATAATATAATTTTATTTCTTATGCTAATTGGTTGAAATCTAATGGGGGCTTGTTTGATTTTGGAGGGCAAAATTTTTTAATTAAGAGATAGTTTAATAATATAAAGCAATCTTGTTTTCTTAATAACTCATTGTCTAAAATAATGATTTACATTATTAGCACAAATAGGGACAGAATAAAACAAAGAAAACAAGAACATTTTGTGGTTGATTGATATTATTTTACATGTAAGCATAATTTTTTTTTGATAAACAACATAAGGGGTAAATAATGTTCATGCACAATAAAAAAAATTTGAAAACAAAATAATTCTGCAGAAAATAAATTGGGAAAAACAACACAAACTATTAACAATTCAAAACTCAACAAACACTTGTTCTTGAAATGATCGTTCGTAAATAAGCTAAACCAGCCAAGGTTTGCGACCAACAAAATAAAAAATTATTTTTTACGAAAATAGGAAAATCAAAAAAAAATTCAATTCCGAAAACAATTCACCTAAAATAATATCAAAACACACCAAAAAGACCGAAATCGGGGTACATTTTTATTTTTAGTCACTATGTAAATTTAATTCCCCTTTACTACCTCAATCTCATCATTAGCCTTTCCAATTCCATCGTCATCATCTTTGGGGACAAATTTTTTCCAATACCAATGCTTTCTCCACACCTTACTCATTTCTTCGATCGGTACACCCTTCGTCTCCGGCAAAAAAACAACAACGAATAAATTCATGAGGAGCACGAAAATTGCAAAAAAAATGAACAAGCCGAATTTGAGCTTGCAAAGCAAGGGTAAGAAGATCTCCGCGATGACGAATGTGAAGAGCATGTTCACCGAGACGGTGATGCTCTGGCCGGCCGACCGAATCTCCAAAGGGAAGATCTCGCTCGGCACGAGCCAGCCCAGTGGGCCCCACGAGTATGCAAATGCGTTCACGAATATGCAAATGAGGAGAACCACGACGACAGCGTACCACATGGGCAGGACACCCGGGTTCCCTGATTTCCCGAATTTTAGCGCAATCGCGACCGCTATAACAACCTACAACACATTTAAAGGCAAAACAAGAAGTAAATAAAAACATAATTAGATTTTCAAAAATAATATTTGTTTTTGGCGAGGTCTTAACTTAAATAGAGAAATTATTCAAGTAATTTGCCAGACCAAAATTATTTAAAAAATAATAATTGCTGGGACGAAAATAGTGTCAAAAGCAGAGTTTTGAATTTACATCAGTTTTTTCATTATTTTGAAAACTAACAATTTTGGTAAATAGTTTGTAAAACTTTATTATCTAGGTGAAAAACTCTAAACATTGTTGCAAATTTGTTACTTATAGTAACTAATGTAATCTCTTTAATTTTGGACCAAATTTCAAAATTTATATTTATTGACAACAAAATGCGCAAAATACAATTAATTTCTACACAAAATCGGTCTTTGCTCAAAATTAGAAAGTAATTTTTTTTTTAACTATATCTTAAACCTAACATCAGCAAAAATTTTCATATTTATTCAGAATTAAAGGACTAAATGCATGAAACTAAAATAGAAGTAACAATTTCATTACAAATTCACTATTTTTTTTAAAATATTGAATTAATTGCAAACTAGTACAACTGGTAATGAATATTATTTCAAGATTTTAAGGCACAGATGACAAATATATGGCAAACTTAACTTTAGCAATAAATTTCTCTTTTTTTCTGAATATATTAAATGAAAACAAATAAAACTAAATGAGAGAGTCCAATTTTTATTTGATTTATTTATTTAGTTATCTATTTTTTTAAAACAAAATTCACTATTAATTATGGGTTTAGACATTGATTTAGTAGAGGTTTATAAGAACTCACCTGCATCAAAAACATCGTACTTCCCCCGAACATAAATAGCTTCCTCCTCCCGCATCTATCGACTGCGGCCACCGAAATTAAAGTCGACAAACAGTTGACTACGCCGGTGATCAACGCAGATGCCAGCGACGCGTTATCGCCAAAACCAATTGTCTTGAACAATACGGGTGCATAAAACATAATCACGTTCATGCCCGTGAACTGTTGGAAGAACGGAATTAGAATCGCCATCGTTAGTTGAGGCCGATACTTTCTTTGCGTTAGGTTCCTCCAAGGGCTTTCAATTTGTTTCACCGCAACGCTAGCTGCAATCATATCGTTGAACTCTTCGTTGACGTTGTCAACGCCGCGTATTTTCTTGAGCCTCTCCTTGGCCTCATCGTCCCTCCCTCTCGCTATCATTGAGCTCGGGGTGTCCTTGAGGAAAAGAGAGCCGACGATGAATATAGCTGCGGGGACAACTGCGCCACCCAAGCTCAACCGCCATCCCCAACCTCCCTTTATCTTCGCGAAAAAGTAGTTTAGGAGGTTGGCGAAGAAGATACCGATAGTGATGGACATTTGGAACATAACGTTTAGCTTGCCACGAGACTTCGAGGGAGCCATTTCGGAGAGATAAAGTGGTACGGACTGCATAATATAGATAGATGAAAATTAAAACGACGAAATATATAATTTTTAAAGACAAATTGGTGAATAAATGACATGTGTGCATGTATTATAAGTACGGTTTTACGTAGAAAACCCATTTTCTTAAAATTGTGCTTTGTTGTTCTTGACCATAATCTAGTAGTTTAAGAAAAGTAGGTATTATTAATTATTTTTCAAGTGATGAATTTAATAATTTTAATAATACTTTTATTTACTTACAAAATGTGATGCATAAATTTAACAACATTACATTGTGCAGAACAAAAATTTATTTATTTAGATATTTTATGCCTAGCACATTATATCTAAATGAATTTTTATTCCCAAAATGTTCCAAACCACCTGTTTTAGATTTTGACATTAATTGAATCGTGGTGCAATTCAAATGAATATTTCCTCATTGTAAATATCCCAATGTGACAACTTAAAAACCTTATGACCATTTTAATCTTAATTGAAAATTTTGGATTATGTTATTATCATATTTACATAATAAAGTATAAATAGGACTTGTTTAGTTGCAGTTTATAAGCTCCAACTTTTCAATTTTTTTACTTAAAGCTAACAACATTTGGTTGTTCAGTTTATTTGCTATTTTAACTTAAATAAATTGGAGGAAGTTTTAAGCAAAATGTATATAAATTTTTGATTAATAAAAAATAATCTGACTTATTTACTTAAAAGTTGTGTATACCTGATTGGCAAATCCAATACCAAAACCAAGGAGAACCCTACCAATAATGAGCATGAGAACATCTTTAGCAAAGCCATTGATAATTGCACCACCACAGAAGAGTAGTCCTCCAAAGAGCATAGACAACTTCCTTCCGAGCTTTCGAGTCACCGTAGAGGCCACGAAGGATGCCAACAAGGCAGCCAGATACAACGACGAAGTGAATAACGTCAGTATCGGGCTGTTGAATTTGCAATAGCCGTTGGTTGATTTATCAAGCGTTTCCTTCTCGTAGACGGAAGGGAAGAACTTTTTAAGGAAAGGGGACATTGATGTCACACCACCTATATACATACATACATACACACGAATAATGTTTATTAATATCAAGATGAACAAGTTACAAACTTTGTTAGAGCTCAAGTTACGAACTTTACATACATGTCGACTAATATAAAAATAAACAAGAATAATCTCTAAGAAGAAAAAAAATCAATATAAAAGCAAAATATAATCTTATAAAATTAATATCTATCTAATATTTCCCATCAAGAAAATAGTTTGATTTTTGTTCCTCTAACTCCGATGGCATAAATTTTATCCTTGAACTTGTGGATCTATTCGTCTAAGTCGAAATCTTTAGATTCTTACTTCTCAAATGAAAAGTAGGGTCATAATCCTCTAGTTCTCATATATATTTTGCCACAATAATTTTTTGATCTAATTTAGTTATTTTTATTTGGCCACAAGTCATCTCTTTTCAAGTCTATATATATCTAAAATCTCAACATCCACTACTTAGGATTAAAAGGTAAAAGAGTCAAATTATCATATAATAAAATTCACATCCATGAATCATACGATAGTAAACATTGATTAATGTACATAAACTACTATAAAGTCCGTATAAGAATTTAAGTACAAAAATGATCACATAAGTTGATTAATGGAATTGCAATACGAGATCGTAAAAGACCGTATTCATTCACGATCTACTTCTATATAAGAAAAACATCGAATTTTATCGCTGGTATTATACTAGAATTCATCTTTTTCATTGCCAGATCCGAGTTCAAAACCAACTAAATAAAACAACATTTGTTACAAGGTAATAGCACTATGTAGAATGGAAATGTTATATCACAAAACTTTCGCTTTATTTTGCCAAAATTCAACAAAAACAACAAAATACATGAATGGAATTAGGCCACTTAAAAACTTATAGGTTTAAAAGGTTAAATAATCCAAATTATGACATAAAACAATACACAGAACCGCATCATATGATGGTAAATATACCACTCAAAGTCGCAAGTATAAGACATTAAATGCAAAAATTAACAAAAGGCTATAGACATTAGATTGTACTAACCTGATATTCCAATATCGTAGCCGAAAATCAAACCACCAGCGGCCGAGAAAATACAAGCAATCATAACGGTGCGCGTCAGCCTACCGGGGTACACCTTGTTGTTGGAAGGAGGAGGCGCTCCTCCGCCCGCCATTTTTTTAAGTGTGTGTGATAAATAACGAGGGCGAGAAGAGAAGAAAATGAGTGAGGGGTGGGGTGAAATGGGGATTTATAGAAAATAGTGGATATATATATAGATAAAATGGATCTCGTGTATTTCGTTTTATCTATGTGAGATAAAAACTAGTTTGTTATAGACCCTATCACAACGTAGCCTAAAAAATCTCGTTTAACAAGTTTGACTAGGATATATCCATTATCTACTTTCTACAAATATATTTACTTGAACTAAGAGATATATATTTTAACCAAATTATAGAAGCTATGTTGTGGATATATGTTTTTACTTAAAAATAAATACATATGTTGGCGAGGGTAAAATTTTAGCAAATAGGTAGATAAATTGATAATTTAGTATATACATACACACGTACGTACGTACAATGGTAGAACAATTTCAAATTCATTTCTCTTATTTTGGTTATTTATTGAACCGCTCTATAATTGCTAAATTGGATTATACTTCTTGATTACATTTCTCATACAAATCTGCTTTTGTATTTTTACAAAAATAAAAATAAAAAATACAACTTTACCAAACAATATACCACTTATCAAATAAATTTTTATAATCTATTTATCAAATTATAACACCCATTTTTATAATCAACTCTTCAAATTTTCGTTCAATTTGATTTTCTTTTCTAAACGAGATCTTACGATCGTTGTTAGCAAGTCCCTTACCATCATTGTTAAGCTTCAACCTAGCTAAGCTTTTTCTCTCTAGCCCCACAAAATATCTACTCCCACGTCTCTAAAAAATACGCACATTTTTTTTTGTTCGTCTCAATATATATATCACTTTTCTTGATAGAAATTAAGACAAAAAATAACTTTACTAAAATGTCTCGATTTAATGTCGTATTTTTATATTCTCGAGAAAATTTATCTTATTTAATAAGGGTATTTTTAGAGAACTAGAAATGAAATCAATTTCTCTCTGTATTAATTAAATTTTTTAATCTAAATGAAAATAAAATCGAGCCTTTTTAGGGATAGGGAAAGCATTGTAAATGAAGAATCATATACTAAACAGGATTAAGTGGAGATGGAAAATAATGTCTAAATCCAATAAAACTAATGCAATGGCAATAAATAAGTTTTGGGTCACATAAACAAAATTTAGTAATAAAAAATTTTGAATGCAATTTTTATTGGTGATGCAATGCTTCTACATATTTTTATACTTTTTACTTAAAAGTACAAATGTGTATTTGTTGGAGCAAGTAAAAGATACTATTATTTATACTTTCGAAGAATTTTTGTAAAAGTAAAAATTTTGATATATTTTTCAAAAAAATGTACTTTTCTCCTAATTTACACCATGACAACTACTTTTTACCACTCACAATAAAAAAAAACAACTTATTTCAAATTACTTTTGAAAATTATACTTCTTCACTTCTAACCAATTATTATATATATAAATATGTTACATTATATATATATTTCTATAAATATGTAACCGGAATAGTGGAGAGAAGTAACTTTTCCTTGGGATCCATGAACGATTTTTCTTCTGCCATGAAAGTACACAATATTAAAAGATTTTGATATATACAGTTGGTGGGGATAAGTAAATAAGACCATGTGCAACATTTGCATTACGGTGTACTCCAATACCCCTCCTCGTAAGGTCATAATTAAGCTTATATGTATAATAATGTGGATCCCTAGCTAGCTATTAGTGTTTGTTTACTCTAGTTTCCCATGAGAGCAAATTTTTTGTACACCTTTGGCGCAAAGATTAATATAAAATTGCTAAATAGATAAAAAGATACAAACTTGTTTTTTGTCCTTTGATGGGATTGGAGTATCCTAGGAAACTATGAGGATCTTTGATTAGAGATCTCTGTTTCGATCGGTATTAATCGTGACTTATGGTATACGAACGACCTTTCTAACTCACGCTGTTAGAACGAGCTTAACGAGTTTCAATCACTCTATTTTAGTTTTACTTATTTCATTCCTCCCTTCCTCAAAGTAAGATTACAATGAATAAATAGTAGAAACTAATCCTAACGGGCTAGGGCGTCTAACATTAATCCTAAGTCTACTACCCCAAAATGCTTACGAAAATAATAAATAAACAACCTTTATTAATAACAAATAATAAAAGAAATACTTCGAAACAATCTTGTCTTCAAGGTTGAACTTTGAAATCATGGCCTCGGAGACTATGTATCCCAGGATACTCCAATCCCTCTCCGAAATCATGAATTTTCGTAAGCATTTTGAGTTAATGGACTTGGGATTAATGTTAGATAGCCCCAGCTCATTAGGCTTAATTTCTAGTATTTATTCATTGTAATCTTGCTTTGAGGAATCAAGTAATGAAATGAGTAAACTAAAATAGAGTGATTTAATCTCTATAAACTCATTCTAACAGCGCGAGTTAGAAAGGTCGTTCGTACAACTTGAGTCACGATTAATACCGATCAAAGCACAAATCCCTAATCAAGGATCATGTTTCATCATCAAATTATTTAAATAATCTTGTTAACTCAGTAACCAAGTCCTCAATCCCGGAATAAGACAATAACATGTTTTAAGCAATTATCAATGACATATTGACCTTTGTAATCTTTTGCGGGCTAAATATGTATTAGCATTGGCATTACTAAGGATGGCAACAAAGTGTAAAACTGGTCTGACCCAACCCAACTCGAACCGATTGGGTCAATAAAAATGCAGTGGAATTCAGGTCAGGTTAGGTCGGGTGCCAAAGTGCAGAGTTTTGGTTGGCCCAATAATAGTTTATCGTATTTTTGGCTGGCCACTTAAATAAGCCTAATATATTTAATAGAAAGGCCAATGCAAATATACTTACAAAATATAAAGCCCAATGCATATATACTTACAAAAAAGAATATGGAATAAGCCAATACATTTACTAGAAGCCCAATGCAAATATTCTTACCCAAAAAATAAAGCCCAATGAAAATATATAATAATTTTGAAAATAATGTAAATAAACCCATTTAGTATTAGTTTTAAAACAATTTAATTAGGCCCATTGTAACTGGATCCACTAATATGTATTGTCAAGAAGAATATGAATGCAATACCAATTACTTAAAATATACTTGTATCTATTTTATTTCTCTTACAAATTGTATAAATGGTTTTTGATATGTTTTCTACACACATTGGGCAAGTTATGGACTTTTTCTAGCTTCTCTCTCTAACTCTGTGCATATATCTGTATATATTTATTTTAAATAGAAAGGGCTAGTAGAGACAATTAGTAATAAATATTTGATTATAAAGATGTAATTTCTTTAGAAAGTATCTAATTAGGATTTTTTTCCAATAATTTTGGAATTATTCATGCTTTATTTTTTATATTAAAGAAACATTAAAATGATAAATAGGAAAGTCACAAATGTGTTCAACTATTAATCCGCCAATATTTCCTTTGAATTATGGCATGATATGTGCATAATAAGGTTATATTATAGGATTTGGCTATAAAGTTTGTCATAGTAAGTTTTAGATTTTTATAATTCAATTATTTCCATCAATAGATATAATCCTAATTGAATAATTTCCACCAATAGACATAGCACCATATTCGTTTTAATGGCACGCCAAATAACTAGAAATAAGGATAAAAAAAAAAGGGTAATATCTCTATAATTAAGATAGTCGCATATATACATTTTAAAGTCTGCAAATCAAAAACAAAATAAGCCAAAACAATAACTTACCAAATTGGTAGAAATTACAGATTTTGATGGAAGAATTTTCATCCTTAACAAATAAATTGGAATAAATAAATAACTTGGGTCGGGTCAAACTAGTTGGATCGGATAAAACTAGTCGGATCAAGTCACTTTTTGTCATGCCCCGAAATCCGGAATCCCAGGTTGGAGCCCCAGAACCCCAAATCACGGAAACGTGAACATAAAAGTAACAAAATACAATAAC
>MKEJ01039018.1:0-21685 GCA_001753735.1 Embelia ribes
CAGTTTAGATCAAAAATCAAATTTATGTCGATTATAGGGGTGATTGTACGACCAACAAGCACAACAAAAAGCAGATAAGATAAAGTAGTCTGGGGTTCTAGGAAAAAGTTTCTGAAAGGGAGAAATATTCCCCACGACCATAGTTGGTTAACGATTAAATAAAACTGGCAGTATAAAAGTATCTTCCCAAAAATGCACAAGTAAGGAGGATTGCGCCAGTAATGTAAGACCTATTTCAACAACATGGCTATGTTTACGTTCTACTAGTCTATTTTGTTGAGGAATGTGAGGACATGGTAAATGATGGATAATACCTTGTTGTTGAAAACAATTACTTACAGGCTGAAATTCGTACCTACTCCTCCCTCAAATCAGTTTGTGCAGATTTTATTTTATGGTTAAATTGGTTCTCAACTTGGTGTTGAAATTTTAGTGCACAGTGGAAAACATTAGATTTAACTATAAGAGGAAACACCCAAGTATAACAAGAAAAATGGTCAGAATTGTTTAACGATATCCGTTAAACAATAAATTGGGAGTAGGACCCCATAAATCCATAAACAATAAATCCAATTAAAATAAAAAAAATAGACTCCGAAAGTTTAAAAGGTAACTGACAACTTTTGACACGCTGACAAGAATAACAAATATGACGCGTGCTTTTATTTTGACTAGATAAATTAAAATGACTAACTAGAACCATATAATAAGATGGGTGGTCTAAATATGAATATCAAACGTCCAAGAGAACATGAATACCAACTGAAGCAGCCGAAGGAGAGAGGGGGCGGATGGGATAGAAGGGGTACATGCCTACTTCACATCTGCCCCAATAGAGCATCATCCCTATAGCCGCGTCCTTCACAAAAAAGCATGGAGCAAGGTATTTACCAAAAACAATATTCTTAGCAGTGAAAAGACTAATTGAAATTAAATTCTTATCAATACGAGGCACATGCAATAAATTTTATAATCGAAAGGAAGATTGATTTGTAGGAACAAAAACACTTCCAACATGTAAAATACGTAAACTTATACCATCACCCATATGGAATTGATCCGGGCCAGTATAAGGATCCATAGTAAGGTTCAAATTATACATATCAAAGGTAACATGATGAGTAGTACCCGAATTGTGATACTAAGTGTCCAGATATGAGGGAGTAGTAGTAACAGTATAGGCAAAAAGATTATAAAGCACCCGCTAAAATGAACGATTATAATGGTATAGACAATGAAGGCCACTGTGATCAGGCTCACGAAATAATTGGAAATACATAATATGTGGCTGCTTCAGGGAAAATGACCCATGACCACGAGAAGAGTTACAGTCGTGGGACCCATTCCTGTTCGACTTGCACCAGCCATCATGTGGCTACCAAGTAGACCGACTGTTGTTGTCGATCGTCTACTAGCCAGGTGGTAGGGATGTTAGCCCATGGGTGGTCATGTGGGGGGAGGCTTGGGCTACTCTAATCGGGTCAAGGGGAAGGCTATTGCGCATTAAATGCACCTAATGGTCAACCAAATGCTGGTATACAGATTTACGAGATAGTAGCTTGATATGAGTGTGAATAGGGGCTACTACTAAATTACATGAATCTAACCCTGCCAATAGATATGCAATAAAATTAGAGTACCTTAAGGGCTCATCAATCGAGGCTAATATAGTAGCATGACACTTAACCTTGATGTAAGACCCTATAATTAAAGGGACTAAAATGAAAATAAAAGTATAGGGATCAAAATATAATTTTTATATATTTTTTTTCATTTAATAATCATTTGGAATTGGTAGTTATATTAAGTGGTTTTAGTTAGCTGCATATTCAGTAATAATTGGATAATTTGCTATATTTTAGACAGAGGAGAGAGAGGGTTTGGAAGGGAAGAATAAGAGGCCTCATTCATAAATTCTCTTGATCCGATCAGAAGGAGAAGGTGAAGAGAAAAGTAGTTCTGGATTCGATTTCCTCTTATTGTTCTCGTCAATTTGACTTATGTATTGTTATCTTTTTCTTCCCGTTATTCTTATAAATTATTCATTACTTTGTCCAGTTATGCTAGTGAATTCTTGGTGGATTCCGATCTCGTTTTTATAAGATTTCTTTCTTATCTTTCTGTTTAGGATTTAGGTTTTGGATAGCTACTTCCGGTGACTTGTCTAAGGTTTTCGAGATTTCTTTTAATCGTTGGATTAGGTATACTCCAGAATTTAAATCCTATACTATTGAACTAATGAAAAAAATGTTAATTTTGAGGTTGTTAAGACCGATTAAAAATTTATATAAAATCAAAGTTGAATTTTTGTCTTCTCTGAAAATCTAGTACAATTCGAGTATTTCGGCTAGTAATTTGACCCATCTACGTTTCACATGAAATTAAACTCAAAACATAAAAATTATAGATAATTGAAATATTTTTCTAACTGTAAATTTTGGGATTAAAAGGGATTACAATTTGATAAATATGGCCAAAATACCGAGCTACTATTTATTTGTCATTGCTGCAACCTGCACACTTTAAGCTCTATTTTGACCCCTCTTTTGGGCTCAAATATATTTATGGTTTATGAGATATGATCAAAATATCGAACTGTTGACCCTTGGACAGATTTGTAAATTTGTTTTTAAAATGATATAAAATTGATTAGAATCATGTAATAAACATAAATTTAAGCCTAAATAGACATGATAATGTTGTGGAATTATCAAACACAAATATATTGTTGAAAAGTATCTTAGTCATAAAATTGGATTAAGTTACAAATTGGTTGAGAATTTATTTGTACTTGTTTTTTTTACTTAAACTAATATATTAGACTAATGCGAGCCTGAGGACTATAGTCTAGTCAGTAGTCACATTATTCTTGGGTACCTGAGGACCAAGAATTTACATTGTTTAGACTTTGGAAGCCAGAGGACCAAGGTATAGATTTTGGGAGCCCAATGACCAAAATCTAATCGTGCGAGCAATAAAAACACCCCGCGGCCACTTTACGCATAAAGTTAGGGAGAGCCTGATAGATTCCTTTGGTAGTCATTTATTTTTATTGAATCATTTATTATATTTCATTTATATACATGTTTAGTTGATATTTATTTCACCAGTATGATTTATATTCCTGTTTCAATACATCGTTTATTGTATAATTGTTAGTTTGGTAGATTGGACATACATTTTTAATCGTACCTGGTTGGTTATTTCTCCACTATCTTTTGCATGAAAATGCCAAGAAGAATGGGGAGTTAGAAACCAAGGATTTTGAGTTAAGGCAGATTGGAGCTCATTCGAAAATGGTCATAACACACCAATCTTTAAGTTGTTGTATTTGTATTTTTGTCCCCAGACACTTACATTTGTATTCGTATTCATGTGTTGTAGGGTTATAAAATATGATAGTAAGGCATTTTGAGTTGTAATTATGTATTCTAAACTAGTATGTGGAACTTGTTGTATAACATTAATATTGTTTAGAATATCAGGGTGTTATACTTAAGATAATGTATGTCAATATAATTATCTCCCTTCTTCATAGAGGAAAGTTCATATTTTAACATAGTAGCTTTTGATTATGATTGAAGAAAATAAACGAGGAAATACCTCCCAAGATTTATAAGAAGTGTCAACCTCAAGTAGATGAGTGAGAAGTTCTTTAAAAACGGATGAGATTATTGCTGATAAAATAACTTGGTGTTGTTGTTGCCAAACCAAGTATGTAGGATTGACTAGTAGTGCATCAATAGAGGTGCCCTTCATAGAAGCTTATAAAAATTTTGGTGGGCACTTATCGGTGCCATCATTGTACCCAAATAGGCATTGGCCACATAAATAGGGTACAAGGTGCATCTTCTAGAGAAGATAATTATCTTGTTTTAATTTAAGGGAAACAATTTGGTAGAGCTTAACAATGGCGGGTGTTGCTATGGATGTAGGTTATGGAGGCAGCGGGGTTGTGGCTGTGGTTAATAAATCAGTTGTGACCGACTAGAGGCTGGCGGTGGCAGGTTCAGATTGGAAGTTGGCTGTGGCGGTGGGGTCTGCCATGGTGAGGTGACGCTTAAAGGCGACCGGCAGCTGGTGAAGGATGTGGTGATGGGCCGACGGGTGTAGAACTATTGGCAAAGGGGTAGTTGACGTAAATGATGAAGGTGAATGTGAAGTGAAGATTAGCGAGTTGTGAAAGCGATAATCGAAGGGTTGTGAAGGAGATGATCAAAAGTAAAGATCTGAGGTGAATATCGAAGGTGATTAAGAAGACTAAGGGTTGTCTAGTGAGATCGATGATGGTGAAGACGACGACTGATGGCTGATGACATGGCAGGCTAACCAATCTACAACTATGTAGTTGATAGTTCAGCAGACGACGATGATGATTTAGCACATAAACAAAATTAGGGTTGTATCATACTGCTCTGATACCTTGTTGAGGGAGAAAAATATTATTTGATTAATTAATTTGACTTACAACAATATGAGCACCCTATATATACAAGTACATAAAGGAAATTAAAGGAAATATCACAACTAACCTGTATCCTTTTGACTTGTAACATTATTATCATTAAAACCAAATAACTCTCGAGCAGCCTGACTCCTGGTTTACCTTGTACTTCGTAAAGCTATTAATTGTTTGTGTCTTGCTCCTTATGTAACAGTAATAGCTTTTGGTTTATAAGCATATATTTGAGCATTGTTAGCAGGAAACACCATTTAGGAGGGGAAATACATTTTTCCGGAAATATTAGGACAAAATGCCAAAAGTTTTTGAAGAAAAATGCATAAGAAATATCTTGGAAACACTAGGACATATCTTAAAAATGCAAATAATACACATAGAAAACGCAGAGAAAATGACTAGGAAGCATCACAAATTCTTTTAGGAAACTTAATAAAAAAATCTTGGAAACTTATAGGAAAATTGACTAGTACATATTCATTCAAAATTAAATCAAAAAATCAATAAAAAATAGTGAACTATAGTATTTTTAGCACTTTTATTCTAAAATAATTTTTTTAATGTATTATTGTTATCATCATCCAAATCTTAAAATCCTAACAAATTGGGGTTATAGACTAAATGGAACAAAATAAGATATCACGTTTGGTTATTAACCTGAATTTTTTGACACCACTCATTCCTATCGAAAGCCATCTGCTCATCCAATATCGTAATATATATGTGCTTTTGTAACACTCATATCCATGAGTTAGAGGTCTACTTCTAGCCTTTATGCCCGTTCCCACTTCAATACTCTCGCCTTTTCTAATTGGTGCACTAATTGAACTCCTTATATTTTCAAACCATCATAAACGGTTTTCTCTCATCTTATATTTAATTGGTATCACTCCTAACTTAACCCAATTCTCTTCATTTCTAATCCTTTCTTTCATAGTCTTCCCAAACATCCACCTCAGCATATGGTCAAATAAAACTCCGAATGCACTTCTCCACTCCATTATATTGCTTGGGCTCTGTGATTAAAATATCTTTCTATCTCACAGTTACTTTGGAGAACTGATTCTAGATATCGAAAATGATAAATCTTTAGTACCACTCCCCAGCTGAATTAACCAAGTGTGGTCCACTATATGTCATCCACTAAAATAACACTCCATATATTCAATTTTTGACTTACTGACCTTAAAATCACAAGATTTCAAAGTATGTCTCTATAATTCTAGTTTACTATTTATTTCCGCTCTAGTCTCGTCAACCAAAAATATATCATTAGCAAATAATGTACATCACAATACTTCGGTTTGGATGTGTCTTGTCAGTTCGACCATTACTATTGCGAATAAGAAATGACTTACCGCTAAGCCTTGATACAACTCTATTATAATAGAAAAACTGAACGGCAAGCCACCACTTGTTTTGACACTGGTAATTGCACTCACCAAAGATATCCTTGACAGTGTTTATATATTTAAGGGGAAACAATTTCTTTGTCAAAACTCAACAAAGTATTTTTCTAGGAACTCTATCATAAGTCTTTTCTAAATCAATAAAAATTATATGTAAGTCTTTCTTTCTTACTCTATATCTCTCTATCAATTATAGCAGTAAATCAATTGTCTCTATAGTCAATCTCTCACGTATAAACCCAAACTGATTTTTCGAAATTGTAGTATTTTATCTTAATACATATTCAATTACTCTCTCACATAGTTTAATGGTATGACTCATGAATTTAATTTGACAATAATTTGAGTAGTTCTACATATCGCCATTGTTCTTGTGTAAAGGTATTAAAGTACTTTTTCAAGCATTGGTATTCTTATTTAAATAGTCTATTTGAAATGTGAGCAGTTATATTCTGTAACTGGAAAGTTGACAAAGTAGTTTCTTTTTAGGATAACCGACAATTAGTGCATTAATCTTTAGATCAAAATAAAATTTGATACACCAGCAAATTGGTAACCCACATTTCATTTTAAGACCATTAATACACTTTTTAGTGCCTGTCCTGGTCGATATAAAATCTGTCAAAAAAGATGTTTGTGTGCACTTTTTTACAAGCCAAATGGGTAATTTTGTCTTTCAAAGTTTTGTTTGTGTGCACTTTTTTGTGTGCACTTTTTTTTTTTAACACATGTGCCTGATTTTACATTCAAACAATATACAACTTATGTTATATAAACAAGTATAAAATAACTTTACAGTCTTTGAATGTATTGTTATTTTGATTTCATACGTGTTAGTGTGAACATAAAATTTTTGTAACATCGAGTTGTACTAGCGTAAACTTTTTTTTGTAAAATTTTTCTCATTGTTTTTTCTTGTAATTAAAGTAAAATTCAAATTAACATTTGAAAGATATTGGGTCACCTGCATGATTGTGATAGTTCAATCATTTGATGATTCAAGAAAAATCAAGTACCCGAAGAAAAAGTAAATGAGTAATCTGATTCCACATGGGGCCAGACAAGAAATAAAGTTTCCAAAAGTCATACTACCTATTCATGGGAATTCCCCTCCATGTAAGAATTTTTTATTATAATATGATGATAACTTATTATACTTATTTTTAATTTAATTTTTATTAAAATTAATTATAATAAATTATTATCAATTTATAATAATTTTGTCATCAAAATATAATAATTTTATACAAAAAAAATTGATATATTAGAAGAAAAAAATTTATTGAGAGCAAATCCTAATTATGACAGTTTAATTTGGAAAAGGGATTGTACTGAAATCTGCAATCTTTTGATTAAAAATTAATTATGACAGTTTAATTTGGAAAAGGGGGTTGTACCGAAATCTGCAATCATTTGATTAAAAATTAACGGCAGTGATTACAGCATTTCAAGAAAAAAATTAATTAAATTATTTTAATCATGCTTATTGAGTTAATCCAAAGCGTTCGAATTTGAGTGCAGCAGTTACTAGCAAAAAGTTTGTTACATCCATACCAAGTCCAATTAATTGCATCTCTTTTCATAAGTTTTGTGCACTATAAAATAATTCCTTGGTAGAAGGAGTACATCAATAACAAAAGAATAGAATATATAAGAATATACTCTATGAGTTCCAACTTTTATTAAACTGATTCGAGATTAATCCTTGACGTAAGCTATTGAGCTAATTTGAAGCTCAATAATAGAAATAGAAATAGAAAAAAAAATATTTGCGAAGAACTGAGATTATCGACTGGAAGATATAAAAAAATATGTTCAATGCTTTACGTTATTACTTTCGAATAGATGAATAGGTTAGATAGTAAATCACAATCACAATAAATAAATAAAGTTAAAGTCACCACATATAAATGATACAAACCTATCTCACGGTGCGAAGGAAACCACTATCTCGCTCTTACTATAAGAAAAAAAAATATAGTAATTTGCTAACTTCTTTCGTAAAACCTAATAATGGCATACAATGCTTTAATAAGCAAATTTTTACTCTAATGAGCTTGGGTTAATAAATAATAGCATATATAATTGCTTATTCGTTATCCCTATTAGGTTTGCTATGATTAGTAGGCCGGTGTTGCTTCTTCTCCGGATCAAGTGTGAGATTACCGTCGAGAAACTATGCATGGAAGGTTGCCTAGTTGGATCAATCATGCCATAAAAATTAGTTGTATGTATATCTTTACTCTTATTTTGTTGTACATAAAAATTATGAACAAGATGTAACTAATTGAACGTAACTACAAGCTTTGGATTAAAAGTCATTGGTTGTAATTAAAATAACTGACATATTTTTTACTGGAATATTGTTCTTACCGGCTGTATATTTTTAATGAAGCGATTGGTCACCCCATTCATTTCAAATTAATCTTTGTAACAAAATATGTTGCCTATTTACGAACTTTGTGATCTTTTTCCGTTTAATAATCA
The DNA here is from genome assembly GCA_001753735.1 of Embelia ribes. Taxonomy (NCBI): domain Eukaryota; kingdom Viridiplantae; phylum Streptophyta; class Magnoliopsida; order Ericales; family Primulaceae; genus Embelia; species Embelia ribes. The sequence goes on from MKEJ01039018.1 coordinate 8,356, forward strand.
TACATATATATTTGAAAAGAAATATCGTTTTTCAAATCAATATGGAACCTAATGAAAAAAAAGAATATTTTTTTAAATTTTCGTTTAAAACACTAGTAGTTCAATTTTTTTCAACCATTTTTCCAATTTGAACTTAAAAAATGAAAAACAAAAATTAATATATTGTTATGAAGTGAGGTATACTGTTCTCGCTCTCAAGACTCTCACCCTCAAGGACTTTTTCTAATTTGAGACTCTCATGCTCGCACTTATGTTTGGCGATCAGGCGATCTAGATCATACCCCAGTTGGCCGCATCTCTATTCTTTTTTTTTTGGAAGATTCAATGCTTCATTACCTCAAAAAATATTACAATGAAATATGAGACGATAGAATCCAACCAAACTAGAGACCGGTTCCTCTCACAGAGAAGGAACCCAGCCTCAAAACAAGATAACCAATAGACTGACTACCAAGCTAAACGAGATAAGAGCAAACTAACAAGAAAATAATACTAGCTAGCTACTACCTCTATTCATTTTATCTCTCCCCCTATAATTCATCTCTCATCCATTGGATATTCCCTCTCTACAAGCTTTGTCTCTATGTGTTCTCCAATTTCTGACTCAGTGTGTGTGTTTTTTTGGGGGGAGGGAGGAGAGGGGTTTCATACCTTGAGTGTTTATTTTAATGAGGAAAAACCTCATGGGGCAAAATGTAATTTATCCTTTCTACAACACTTCACACTACTTCCACTTATAACTAGAATAATACTACTCCCACCTACAAAATTTACTTGATTCCTTTACCCTGCTGATTTGACAAGGAGATATCTGAATGTGATTAGTTTTGTATGTATTGTATCGATGACTAGAGTTAAGATCTCTCCCTGCTCATAGCGGATAAGAGAATCAGGTAGATTTTGTGGGTAAGTGTAGTATTACACTATTTAAAATTTTGAAAAGCTGCAATTGAATTTTCCATTAACTACATGTTTGATTTGATCTACGTGTCAAAATTTTTATAAATGTAATACCATATCCATCTACCAAATTTATCTATTTTTCTTATCCGTTGATGTGAAAGACGAGCTGGAAGCTAAAGACAGAAGTGAAGATTATGATGAGAATATGGTTAAGCCTTTGGATCAACTTGAACTGATTCAATTCTTACATAGACTTGGATTGGCTTATCATTTTGAGGAAGAGATTAGTAAAACATTGGCAAATATTAATATTGCAGGAATGGTAGCTTTGATGGAAAAGATTGGATGAGAGCTTCTAACACTAAAGCCACAAAAATAGAATATAACAATAAAAATTTCAGGGACAATTTTATAATTATTCATATTAAATTTTATTTCTATGATCCAGAACTATATCTCACCGTGACACTCTTAGTGTTAGAAATCTCTTTTCCGAAAAAATTTATTTAAGACATGACTTTGATATAGACTACTAAGACAACAGGGATATCATCTCCCACAAGGTATTCCCTGGGCTTGTTTTGTTTCGTCATTTTTAAACTCAAACTTCTATGTCTTTTTGTGCTAGTGTAGTAGCGCTTAGATGTTCAGTTTTTTAGCTGAATTTTTGTTGATTGATCTAAAAATATTAAATAATAGTTCATTACTTATAGTCCGTCACTTACTACTAAAATGACCCGTTAATAGTAAGGAGATGAGCACATTATATTAAGTAATAGCCAAAGATCGGATGACTATGCTACCATGTTAAGTAACAGTTCATCCCTTACTACCAAAATGACCCGTTAGTATTAAAGAGATGAGCACGTTATATATAGGTTTATTATATTTTTTCAATGTGTAAAGTTTAACCAAAAATTCTATAAGCTTAATCTGTTGTATCCAAACTTTTTCATATTTTTCAAAAATTGCAACGAAACAAGTCCAAAATAGCAAGTATCTTAATAAAATGATCAATATAATATTGGGCAGATGTTTTCAAGAAATTTTTGGATAAAAGTGGATATTTCGACCAATGCATTCGAGGGGATGTTAAAAGAATATTGAGCTTATATGAATCATCATTCTATGCTGTGAATAATGAGAGCATAATGGAAGAAGCTTGGGTTTTTACTAGTAAGCAACTTAAAGAACTAATGAAGTACCCAACCATACTAAAAGAGCAAAACATGAAGATGGAATGAGTGAGCCATTCTTTTGATATTCCATTGTATTGGAAGCCCCCAAGAGTGGAAACAAGATCGTGCGTAGATGCTTACGAGAGAGAAAACACGATGAATCCAGTCGTACTCGAACTTGCCAAGGTCAATTTCAACATTACGCAAGCACTTCACCGGCAAGAAATAAAGGACCTCTCAAGGTAAAAGTTCAACACATATACGAGCTTATTATTCTGAGATTCTTATTAAGTACTTGTTCGGTTGTAGTTTTTAAATCCATGCTAGAAGGGAGGCCATGGCCTTATAAGTCAACTTTTCACCCTTATGAGTTATTGTTATATATATAAAAGTGTTTTTATACCAGCCATTCTCATTTAACAATATTGGAGAGATGTGTAGTAATTTTTAACAAACTTTATGCCAACTTTTCTCATTTAATTTATACATCTAAAAGCTCCACACCAGTGTTTTTATAAAATTATAAGATAATATTAGAATAATTATATATCATATAATAAAATACAAAAATATATTTTTTCGAATCTTAACTAAGGTTTCATAATTTTTACGGAGAAAATAAAATTGTTCTTTTAATATCATAGAAATCGTGAATAGAAATCTACTAGAAAATGATAGAACTAGAAATGGCACATTTATCCCCTTCTGATTTCTCATTTGAAAAATCTTGATTTAGCAATACTAGATTGTTCTAAGTTTAGCGATGCATGAAGGTGAACTGAGAGGAGCACCCTTGGCAATGTGAGCATTGACACTATTAAATTTCCAAATAAACCAAAAGGAAATCAAAATAGTAGAGGGTTTAGATTGTAATTTATTATTATTATTATTATTATTATTATTATTATTATTATTTTAATAGAAATTCACTTTTAGAGAGTATAATAATTAGAAAATTCACACTATTAAATTTCTAAATATCACGTTTTAAAAATTCATTTATCTTACAAAATAAAAATGAATTATTTCCAGTCTTACTAAAATTATTTTTCTGCACGATTAATTTAACAATATATAAATATAAAATTAAAAAAAATTGAATATGTTGGTGTGTGTTTTATATACAGGCTGGAAAAAAATATTTTTTAATAAAGAAAACATGAATAGTAATATTTTCATTTGGCAAAGTGACTATTGCATTTCTAGAAAGTTTTACGAAAATAAAAAGACTGAATTTATATAATTTCTTTCTATTTTCTTTTTCCCTTTATAAATAGAAAGGGAAATTGGTTTGGAAATGCTGTCTTACATGTGTCTTTCTTTAAAAAAAAATCATAATTTTAATTTATCCCATGATAGAAATTTTTTTTTTTAATCAATTACACACTCCTTCCCTCCACACATTCTTAAACTGCACATGCTTTAAGAAGGCGTTAAATTATTATAATTTAATATTTAAATATAATAAAATATTAAATTACTGTAAACGGCGGGGTATGATAGAATTATTTTTGTATACATGAAAGTGTAAAAATGTTGGTACGAGAAATGGGTGGAGTAATATAGTGTTGAAAGTGCGTGGAAAATAAAATTCTTATGATGTGACAATGAAATAAAAATAAAAGTTTATAAAAATGGAAAATATCAATTATTATGGACCCCGTTTTGCCCTTATCCTCTCCACTTCTCCTCCCTTGAAAGCTCCCAAAAACAAAAATAAAAAGTGTTGCCAAAAACCAAGAAACCAAAAACAGATCACAACCCAAAACCTCCCACTACTCAGCTGAAAAAAAAATCCTTTCAACGGTAAAAAAAATAAAAATTTATAAAAAAAAAAATTAGGGCTTTTATGTTATACAGAGAGTGAAGATGAAGCGAGATCGGAATTGCCACAGGGCGGAGCCCTCCTCCTCCTCCACGGCGGCGGAGGCGGGAAAATCGAAGATGTGGGCGGCGGCAACGGCGGAGCCCGACGCCGGCATGGACGAGCTCCTGGCGGTGTTGGGGTACAAGGTCAAGTCCTCCGACATGGCTGACGTGGCACAGAAGCTGGAGCAGCTGGAGATGGCGATGTCCGGCGACGGCGACGGGATCTCTCAATTGGGCACCGATACTATCCACTACAACCCCTCCGATCTCTGCGGTTGGGTCGATACCATGCTCTCCGAGCTCCACTTCGATAACTCGCAACCCGGTTCGGCGATTTACGACGATTACGACCTGGCTGTGATCCCGGGTGGTGCTATCTGTAATAAGAACGAATCAGTTGGGGTATCGGAGATAGAAACTGGAAATAAGAGGATGAAATTGGAAATTGAGGTGTCGGAGGAACCCCGGCCGGTGGTGTTAGTTGACTCCCAGGAGGCGGGAGTCAGGCTGGTGCATACTCTGATGGCCTGCGCGGAAGCCGTAAGCCGAGACGATTTCAAGCTCGCCGATGCCCTCGTGAAGCACATCGGGATACTCGCGGTGTCCCAATCGGGAGCGATGCGGAAAGTCGCCACGTACTTTGCGGAGGCCTTGGCGAGGCGGATTTACATGATCTGCCCTCGCGATACGCTCGAGATGTCCTACTCGGACATCCTCGAGACGCATTTCTACGAGACCTGCCCGTACTTGAAATTCGCGCATTTTACGGCCAACCAGGCGATACTCGAGGCTTTTACGGGTTCGCCCCGTGTCCACGTCATCGATTTTGGTTTAAAACAGGGGATGCAGTGGCCGGCCCTTATGCAGGCCCTCGCCCTCCGCCCTGGCGGACCTCCCGAGTTTCGGTTAACTGGTATCGGACCACCTCAGCCTGATAACACCGACGCGCTTCAGCAAGTGGGGTGGAAATTAGCTCAATTAGCTGAAACGATTGGGGTTAAGTTCCAATTTCGGGGGTTTGTGGCGAATAGTTTGGCGGATATTGAGCCGGGTATGCTCGATGTCCGCCCAAGCGAGGTGGAATCAGTAGCGATTAATTCTGTTTTTGAGCTCCATCGTCTTTTTTCTCGGCCTGATGCTGCTGAAAAGGTGTTGGGCTCAATTCGGGCTATGAATCCAAAAATTGTGACCCTAGTCGAGGAAGAGGCGAACCACAATGGGCCGGTTTTTGTGGAGCGGTTCAACGAGGCTCTACACTACTACTCGACTATGTTTGACTCGCTGGAGAGTTCCGGGTTGACTCAGTGTACGAGTGAGCAGGATGTGCTGATGTCTGAAGTGTATTTAGGCCGTCAGATCTGCAACGTGGTAGCCTGTGAGGGGGTGGATAGAGTGGAGCGCCACGAGACTTTAGCCCAGTGGAGGGCCCGGATGGGATTGGCCGGGTTCGATCCAGTTCATCTCGGGTCGAACGCATTCAAGCAGGCGAGTATGCTGCTTGCGCTATTCTCGGGCGGGGAAGGGTATCGGGTCGAGGAGAACGACGGATGTTTGATGCTGGGATGGCACACGAGGCCACTTATCGCTACCTCTGCTTGGAAACTCACTGAGTTGGAGGGATAACCGGGTCGACTCGATCAAGTTGCGAGTTTTTGGGTGTGAGCCGGTGTAGGGGTAAACTCGGCTTGGCTGACAGTTGCTGAGTTGGACTTGTCAGTCGGGGGGAGGGGGGAGGAAGGGACAGTGTGGGGAAAGGCACTGAAAAAGAGTGGTCAAAGTTCAATCAGTTACAATTTCTTACTGCTCTTTGGTCAGCCTAATTTCCCATTTTGTTTACCCTTCATTTTTTTTTCTTTTTTAAATTATTTTTAAATGAAATGTATTGTTTTGTATTTTGTTTTTCTGGTTGAAGAACGCTTTGTTTGCGGTTTATTGTGTGTTTCTCTTCACTTGCATATATTCTGAGTTTGGTCAATGACGAAAAAACAACGTGTATCTATCATCATGCCCAATTAATAAAAGACGCCGTGCTTTGGATTAGTTCATAAAGCCAAAGCCGGCAGTTTTATTGACAATGGAAATTAGTAATGTTTTGCCATTACAGAATGAAAAATAGAAAGATATATTTTTAAATGGAATAGTGGCAAGCAGGAATATTTGCAAATGATGAAATAGAGACCAAAAGGAATATTTTGAATATTTGGTACTAGAAGTTTTCGTTTCATCTTTTGGAAATTGAGTTGATCTTGCAAATCGTTAAAGGGCTACAACCCTTCGTATTTTTATGAAACCAAGTTTTCGTCTAACAAATGAGAAAAGCTCTTTCTTTTTAGTTGAGCACTAACTCGCAATGGCTGAATAACACCTGCATTTATGTGGCTTTAGCTTGGCCTTTTGAAGGTATGAAAGTTTGAAAGAAGCAATTAATTGATAGGTTGGACTTTAACAATATATACCTTGTTAATTAGTTTTGAAATTTTATGCATTTCGGTTTGTGAAGTGTTTCGAAAGTCAAATTTTTTTAATCGTACCAATTAAAAAATCTTCCAAAATAAATATTTGGCCTAACCTGAACTAGCTACAAGGGGCAACACTTTTCGTGCAAGCGTTATCAGAATCCGTCCTAATATTCGTGATTTCAACTCAGAAAAATATTTCGCTATAGGTAGCTCCTATTGCACAAGTCCAATTGATGAAACACAATCCTTGATTAGGGATTTGTGCTTTGATCGGTATTAATCGTAATTCACGGTGCACGAATGATTTTTCTAACTCGCGTTGTTAGAACAAGCTTATAGAGATTAAATCACTCTATTTTAGTTTTACTTATTTCATTCCTCCCTTCCTCAAAGTAAGATTACAATAAATAAATAATAAAAACTAATCCTGACGGGCTTGGGTTGTCTAACATTAGGCCCACTAGCCCAAAATGACAAAAATAATAAATAAATAACCTTTATTAATGACAAATAATAAAAGAAATATCAAAAGACCGCTCTCATCATTTGACTTTTTTTCGAAACAATCTTGTCCTCAATGTTGAACTTCGAAATCATGACCTTGGAGACTATGTATCCCAAGATACTCTAATTTCATCATTCCTCTCCGCTTGACAATGGTCTTGTCCTCAACGTCGAAATTAAGAACATGAAATATTTGAAGCCTTGCTTCCCACAATCTAGCATAACACCAAACAAGCTTCTTGAGTATTTTCTAAACTTCGATACTCTCCCAAAATGGCATGCCTAACTCAAATAATTATATTCTCTCCCGCATAAGAAACCATGTAATTTCTCTTGAAAGTCTTTGTTACCAAATCCATAATAAGAAACAATTTGAGCATGCAATAGTTTCCGCATCCAATACAAATTCAATTTCATATCAAATTTCTTTAAAATAGCATCCCAAAATGGATCTTTATGCTCCACAATTGGCATATAACATCCCAAAATAAACCCGTACTTTCCGGCATCCTTGGAGTTATTAAAACTCGCGAACACCTTCCATTTCCATTAACAATACAATTTGGACAAATTCCAGCATTCAATTTTATAAAATCATAATTCCATATCCGCTTATCCAAAAACGAAGATTCAAGTTGGCCCGTGTTCCTAAACATGTTGGCTAATTCTCCACCACTTTTTTTTGCTCTAACAAACATAATTTACTATTAAAAAATCTTGTTTTTTCTCAAGATGTTGAATCTGCCAAAAAATAAATTTCACAAGAAAATTGTCCCCAAAACTCCAAATTTTGCTTTAAATATTTTTTTTGGGTAATTTTATCGAGCCCCTGTCCTATGGGTAAAAAGACACCCATATCATCATTTACATCTTCTTTTAAACCATGCATAACATCAAGTTTATTTCCGAAATGTCTCACACAATCAACAATTTTGTCCATCTCAAAATCGCAATCCTCCGCATGACTTAAAGGTAAATTCGGTGTGAATTTCAAATTTTCAAAATCTGAATCCAAAGCATAACTAAACGGCCAAGTTTGGTGTGAATTTCAAAATTTCAAAATCTGAATGTAACACATTGCTAAATGCCAAATGAGGAGTAAACTCGAATAATACATTCAGAAAAAATTATTTGGTGTGAAATGCGCCAAAAGTCCCGTTTCAAATTTACGCCATGAGATCGTGCGCCCTTTATGTTGACCCATAAACCATTTCCACCACTTAATAGCTTTTCCATCAAGATGTTCGGTGGCTAAAGAAATCTTTTTACGTCCTTGTATCTCGCACTTTGTGAAATAATTTTTCACTTCATCGAGCCAATTACACGGATTTCCATTCGAGAAATAAGGAAAATCCAAGTTATTTCGAATGTCATTCAACCTCATGCTCCCAAACTTATTTTCTCCGTTAATGGGATTTTTAAAATTTTTGCGGGTTAGAACTAATTTTCTGAAAATATTATAGACCATTGGGATGGTACTTGAGATTTTATGGGCTACTTGGAAATCATCTGAAACTTTGGGGTTTAATTTGTAATTATCATAAATTGGTTCATCTTTTCTGTTGCGAGGGATAGGGTTAACCCCAATGCATCCAATCGCAAGGACGGTGAGGGGAAAAGGTGGTTGCCACTTATGACGCTTGCACGTTGGTCTGCATCGGCGACGGCAAGGAAGTCGTCCGATCAAGGTTATTTTGATCTGGCGGCCATGAGCGATGGCTTAGGCCCAAAAGCCTAGAAGCGGCTACGGCATCTAGATCTCAGTGGAGATATTACCGGCTATTGGGGCAGTCATTACGGCGGAGGCTAAGACTTATTTGGTGCCATTGAGGGGTCTTGTCATGGTGGTAATACTGATGGTCATTGTTTGATTTGTGGTGACGACTGTGATGGCAATAATAGTTTGGGGACTTGTGATGGCAGTGGTGGTGAGAACTATGATAGTGATTGTTGCTATGACGATAGTGGCGACGATGGTAATAAAAAATGGGGTTGGGGATGTGTTGGAGCCGCTGACGATTCCGGCAATATTCCCGATCATCTTCTTCTCTAATACTAAGAATCGCTCTTGCAAACCAATTTGGATTGTAGCGCATCGATTTCTCTATCGTGGTCGAACCGAATCACCCACAGTCCAATGAATCGATGGCTTTGATACCAATTGATGAAACACGATCCTTGATTAGGGATCCATGCTTTGATCGGGATTAATCGTGATTCATGGTGTATGAACAACCTTTCAAACTCACATTATTAGAACGAGCTTACAGAGATTAAATAACTTTATTTTAGCTTTACTTATTTCATTTCTCCTTTTCTCAAAGCAAGATAACAATGAATAAATAGTAGAAATTAACCCTAACGGGTTTGGGCATTCTAACATTAATCCTAGGCCCACTAACCAAAAATGCTTACGAAAATAATAAATAAACAACCTTTATTAATAACAAATAATAAAAGAAATATCAAAAGATCGTTCTCGTGTCATTCTTCTCTTCGAAATAATATTGCCCTCAAGGTTGAATTTCAAAATCATAACCTCATAGACTATGTATCCTAAGATACTCCAATCTCATCAGACTTGGTCGTTGTTCTATACGAAAAGATAATTAATCAGCAAAATGAATTTATTATTTAGTGTGCACTCAAGAGGAGGATGCATGTATGTTTCCCTGTCAATGGACGTGTGCATGTGTGCCCACTAATTAGCTTAATTTTGTATTAGTGATGGGTTAGCAAAGGTGGACCACAAAAGTTTGAGAATAATATATTCAGTAATTGTAGGTTGCATTAGCAAATTGTGACAAATAATCGCTCAGAATGGTGTCAACACAAAAGTGCCTTTATTAAGTACTTCCCATAATGTTTAGAGGCCTAATTTGGTAATATTCATTTCGCTTCTCGAAATTATTTTTAAAAATTAATTATAAAAATAAATGTAATTTTAGTATTGATAAATAAATTTTTAAAGTTAATTTGATAAATAGTATGATATTTAGTAAAGTGGCTTCTTTATTTTAAAAGGACAAAATTAGATAAGTATTAAAAATGTAACAAGTAATTTCGTAATTATTCTTGTTATTACCATAATAAGCAATTTCGAAGTTATTAGTTTTTTTAATTGTTAATGATGTTCAAAATAGGCTGGACCACTAAAATATAAAAACAAATTTTATGGTTGCGTTAGCAAATTGTAACAAATAATCACTCAGTATGGTGTCAACACCGCTGGCATAACATTTTAAAAAAGTTTACGTTTATTAATTATTTCCAGGGATGTTTAGCCATTTCTTAATTAAAAAACTAAATAATTGTTATTGCTTTTGCTTTTGATTAAGACAGATGGAGGAGTGTTCCGGTTTGGTTCGGACAATTTATGATGAAAATTAAAAATTATATCAATGATTGATTAGCATTTTGGTTTAGAGAAGATCGAAAAGTAAAACCAAATCAATACTTAGTGGTTCGGTTTGGACGATTTGGCGGTTTGAAAATTAACAAAAAATTCTGCAAAACAATACAAAATATAGAGTCTCTAACGTAACATGTATGGTATTCAAGTACTATGTTTATGTTTATATGTACAAAATGTAAGTTGCATATTTTTCCATGATTAGTTGTTAAAAATAATGTACAATATTGAAAGACTTCGTGAATCAATTAAAACTAAATTTAGAAAAAAAACAAAGGAAGACTGTAAGTGCAAGTCGAATGAGATCATAAAATAATGAAATAAATAAAGATTTATTTGGTCTTATTTTTTTGTGTATATATATAAATATATATTATTATTTTATAACTTTAAGTATTGGTGGTTCAGTTTAGTTTAAGCAGTTTTGTTTATTAAATTTGCAAACTGAACTACTAATGTTAGGTTTTGTATTTTGTCAATTAAACCAAACTATTGTCAATCGGTTTGGTTCGATTTGCTTGCGATTTGATTTCGATTGAACGATTTGAATAGTACGAACAATTTGGTAAACACTCCTCTCTATATATATAATTATAAGATCTATTTTTAAGAAATTCAAAGCCACAGAGTAGGTCAAAGTTAAGGAGTATTTGGTTATTTAAAAATTATTTCTTAGCATTTATGCTTACTTTTGTTTTGTTTTTAAAAATTTTGAGGATGAAATGCAATGATGAGCCATGATAAAAAAACAAAGAGGAGTTGAAAAATGAAAATTTCATGTCCCGATTTCTATAATTATTACACGAGAAAAAAAATGAAAAATTCATAGTCTCGATTTCTATTATTATTACACTACATATGCTACACGCTGAACGACAAGATTGCAATCTTTATTATTACAACAGCTAACACTGTTATTTAATTTTGATGATTTACTATTTTGTTCGTAATAAAATGATGTAGAAAACAGCTTGAATAAAAAGTACAATTCGGATTTCATTTGCATAATTAAAGACATTTGAGAGGCCAAAGCCCGTATGGTTTCTCAATATTTTAAATTTCTCATAGTTGTCCAAAAGAAAAAGGAAAAAAATAAAGTTATTGTTGTAAATTAAATATTGAAATAAAATTTGCTGCAAATATAAAATAGTGAGATGCAAAATTTTCGTGGTTCAATCTCAAACTTATATATTATAGTTGAACCTAGTCCACGGAACAAGTGTGATGCGTTTTATTACATGGAAAGAGGGGAACGAATTAGTACATAAAATGTATATCACTCAGCTATATTCTTTGCTAACACTTGTACCACTTAATATCTTTCTGTCTTTTTTTTTTTCTCACTTTCAAATGAGCTAATTATACAGTAATGCCCAAACATTTGCAACAATAAACCACAATTAATCATTCATTGAATACCTAAAAGTTTACAAAATCTCAATGACGTCATATACTAATCCATCATCCGGTCTCTTATTGGAATAAAATAACGTCAAAACAATAGTTTTGGCCAACGACCTGCTTCAATTTGGAAAACCACAAGTGAACGTAAAAGAACATGAACTCTTTAGACATTGTCATTCTCAAGTGAGCTTCAACTTAGACCTTCCCACGAACAATCCCACCTACTTTTGTATGGCATTTTATAAAAAAAATAATAATTTCAAAAGACAACCAAACCGGCACAGGTCAGAAATGCATTCAATAGTAAAGAAACAACAACATTACAAATACAATATCAAAATAATAGCCCAAATAATTGTATATACATGACTAAGAAATATCGACCAACTAAACTTATATTAGTTAACAAGTAATGTAAGTTCCAATACATACGGGACGACCAAAGCGACAACTACAACTTTAATATAAATCTCATAATCCTATATGCACATTTAATGATAACGAGCAACTAATCATACATCAACCAACATCAAATGTAATCACCAACATGACCGACAACTTAGGCACCGTATCCCAACACACCGACCATTCGGGTACCGTATCCTTACTGGGGCATTGTCTTCCGAGACTTTACACATAACGGTGTGTGGATAACCCTCCCTATCCCGAGTTCTCATGGAACCCGCTCAACAAATCTGATACTGTATATCGACATACCCATTTTCCAAGGCTTTACGTGTAAAGGCTTGTGGATAGCCCTCCTTGTCCTGAGTTCTCATAAAACCCGCTCAACAAATCGGGTACCGTATCCCGACACACCGACTATTCGGTCACCGTATTCCGACTTGGGTACAGTATGATAGCCACAAAATAAACATACTTCCATCCCTTAGTATAATAAACATCCATATCTCATTTTCTTTTCCATTAAAAGTCTACATTTCGACACATGTTCGTCTTCGACACGTCACAACATTGAACTAGCATAATTATTTATAGCATTTCATAAGTCTTATCCTCTTGTCATATGAGTCTAATCAATTTCGTCCATTTATACCTCATGTAAATCAATCTGTCAAAATAGGGGAATCTCGTCCGGACGAAATGGTATCTCATTTAGACCAAAGCCATTTCATCTAGACAAAACCCCCTTAATCCCAAACACGAATTTCATATATGAAAATACGATCAAACATTGCCCAAACATAAACAAATCAAACTACAATCTCTAAAATTCATCAACCAATGCATCTAAACTATCAAAGGAGCACATTTCATTACTATTGAAACGTTAAACCACCTCGTACCTTATTCAAATTGAAGAAAATACCCTCGGAAGACTCAAAATGGGAATCTGGGCATCACTGCTATCAAGGAATGTGAACAAAAAGGATTCCTACGATTGATTTACCAAAATTTCATCACCAATTTGTTTATAGAAACACAATCAATCCTTAAACACATCTTTGAATGTTTGGGGTTCAACAATTACAAATGACTACTAACCCAATAGGCGGAAAACCCTTACTTCACAATGAGACATGCACTCAACTACTTATCACATGCCTAACGGATAACACGAGTTCTTCCTACATTAGCAT
>MKEJ01039023.1:0-15910 GCA_001753735.1 Embelia ribes
TTGGCTAATTTTTCACCAATTTTTGGCTCTAACAGACATCGTTTACTATCAAAAAATTTTATTTTCCCGTGAGATGTCGAATCTGTCAAAAAATAACCTTCACAAGAAAATTGGCCCAAAAAATCCACATTTTGTTTTAAATAATTTATTTCGGTAATTTTATCAAACCTATTTCCTACGGGTAAAAAGTTTGCACCCATATCATCATTTACATCTTCTTTTAAACCATGCATAACATCAAGTTTATTTCCGAAATGTCTCACACAATCAACAATTTTGTCCATCTCAAAATCGCAATCCTCCACATGACTAAAAGGTAATGAATTTCAAAATTTCAAAATCCGAATCCAAAGCATGACTAAACGCCAAGTTTGGTGTGAATTTTCAAAATTTAAAATCCAAATCTAACTTACTGCTAAATGCCAAATTAGGAGTCAACTCAAATAATACCTTTGGCCCATCATTTCGAAGAGTAGATGCAAATCGTTCCTATAATCCCGCTTCAAATTTGCGCGATGATATCGTTTGCCCTCTTTGTTGAACGAAGAACCATTGCAACCACTTATTAGCTTTCCCGTCCAAATGATCAGCAGCTAAGGTAACCTTTTTGCACCCCTGGATTTCGCATTTCGTGAAATAATTTTTCACCCTATCAAGCCAAACATATGATCTCTACTCGAAAAACGAGGAAATCCAATTTTTCTCGATTATCCTTCAGGCTTGTTTTAATTTTAATCAATTCCATTTTTTCCTCAAAATCTGATGCCGCACCCACAAAAAAACTAGGCTATCCATTTTTTCTAGTAAAAAGATTACTTGCCTTGTCTTTTATATCCCTTGAATTATCCAATTTTTGAATGGAATCTATATTCTTATATTGACTTTTCAAAGTTTTCTTTTCTTTGCCCAAACTGTGAATAAGGGAATTTTCAAAACTATTAAAAGGCATGACCAAACAAAAACAAAGACCCTTTAACCATTTTAGGAAAGACTTTAGTGGACGACAATAATCATCATCCTCAATGTAATCTTTCCGTTTGCTGTTGTATCTTAGTCCCAAGACTCCCGTTGATGACGGCGACGAGCCACGGTGGTGTCGGCGTGAAGGTTGATGCGACCCTTGGTGGTGATGGCCGTGGCCTTCCCTTCTACAACTATCTTCCTTCCTCTGAGATGGTGATACTAATCCATGATGGTGCTGATACGAGCACCGATGCAAACCGTGATGGCGATTAATATCACTTTTCCCTATACGGTGATCCGCCGATCTCAAATAAGGCCATGATGAACTATAGTGGTGATGGTCAGAAAGCCGATGTGACCCGCGGTGATGGTGACCCCGGTGACAGTCCCGATCATCTTCCTCTTTTATGCTACAAATCGCTCTTGCTAGCCAATCCGGATTGATGTGCATCGAGTTCTCTGTCGTGGTTGAACGGAATTTCCCCATAATCCAATGAATCGACCGCTCTTATACCAATTGATGGAACCCAAAATCCTTTATCAAGCTCACAATGCATGAACAACCAATAATTCTAAACTCACACTGCTTAGAGAGCAAATTGGGAAATCCAACTTTTATATTTCATTCATAACATAATAGCAATATGATTTGGTACAAGAAAATATATAAACACAATCAACACAAAATAACCTCCAATAACTAACTCAAACACTAATAACTACCTAAAATATTGTAAAACTAACAAATGAAAATGTTAGAAGGGAATTAAATCTCATGTCTTATCTTGGCCTCTTAGTGATCATAACTACTAAATGCTACATCATCAAACCTATTGATTTCATCAAAACCCTCCCAGATCCCGCAATACGGAAGCTTTGTACACTTGGCCGTCCATATATATACTAACTCCTAAGTAACCACTAGTAAATGAGTAGATTAATCATACTCAAGTACTTAACCATTATTCTTGTATTACAGGCCATCCCCTTAAATGGGGCTTGTTTGGTGGGGAGGGTGGGTTTATGCACAAACTTTTTCCTTGGATGCCAAAAAAAATTTATCAACTAAAACAGTTTGAAGTTTGAAGCTAGATCAATTTTATATTTTATTTTATTCATTGGCTTCAAAGGTAGAGACAGACAAACCTTAGATGAAGAAACCCAACCAACCCACCCTAGTAACAACTGATAAGGGCTAAACTAAACATATGAAATAACAGAGAATTTGAAAAATAAAATATCAATCAATATATCCAAATAATGTATTGCAACAGAGAAAGCTCAATGCCGGTGAGAATATACCTCCGACGATCGGCGAACAACCGGCATCGGACGGCTAAGGTGGCTTCTCCGCACGCAGAGGAGGTCTGATAGCTTTAGAGACCAAAAGAGATGTGGGGAAAGGGACTAGGGCCAACTGGTCTGATAGAGACTTTTAATTTATTTATTATTTAGCATTTTTGGAAAAAAGTGGGTTTAAATTTGTTTTTTATTGGGAAGAGTGGAGGGAACCTGCACGCAGAGAGAGAGAGGGAGAAGCACGCGAGTATCCTTCACTTTCCATGTCAGGCCCGTCACATTTCCCCATGTAGTTCCGTTTCACACGCGTGGAAAGGGGGCTGCAACTCACAGGCCGTGAGGGTGAAAATTGATGTGGACCGGGCCTTTGTTAATATTGAGCCCAATCATAAAAGGCCCATTGTTTTATTAGGCCACATAACAAAACAAGCGTGCAAATTCGAAGGTGGTAAATTCCTTTGAAATGATTTTCTTCTTGAATATTGTAATTGTATTATCGCCCAAGATATTATTTTATGATAGTCAATGCATTTTCGATTCATTATTATCAATTTTACTTCAAATGCCATAGAGGTATAATCACTAAAATGATGCCCACAATTCCAACCAAAATTATACATGGTCCCTGTAAAATTAATTTCAATATTAATAGTCTTCAGGTTTTGAATGTGAAATAGTTGATCACAGAAAATCATCCTAAATGGTGAAAAACATAGTAAATGACCATTCATAGTTCATTTAAGGTAAATTAGTCTTTTCATAGCTATTACTTTGCTATTGTTTTTATATTGATCACGTTAACATTTTTAATATCAGAAAGAAAGGACCGGATCAAATATATCAGATTTGGAAAACCTGGGGACCAATTTCATCCAGTTTTAACATTTTGGGACTATTGCTGTGTCGATTAAAAGTAGAGGGACCAAATTGAATTTATTATAGCAAATTCTTTTGGTAAATAAATTATGGCAAAATTTTAAGATAGAGAAATTTGCTGGAAAAATTATGCACCTCCTTATTTTGGTAGAATAAAAAATATAATTAGCAGATTGAATAAGTATATATTCCACAATGTGTCTACTTGCGACAGCTTCAACAGAGACAATCTCCATAAGAGGACCACTAGTATTGATGTTGTGTTCCTTTTATTTGACTTTGTTTTTTTCTATAAAGATTTCGATGCCCTTGGGCTTGATAACTTAAGCATTTTTTAATGCACACAAAATTCAATACTTTAACCAAGTTTTGGATGTATCCTACGGATCATATGAATTACAAACATACAATATAGATATACCGACCTCTCACATTACTTACTATAATAATTAAAATATAATATTTTATTTTTTTCAACCAACTTATTTTGTTCCTTACTAAAAATCTAACTTATTATCAATGACATCGATATAAGAATGTCCATGCATTAATTTTTTTTACTTTTACAAATTTACACTTTATCAAATGTAAAATGTGAACATTTTACATTACAATACACATCAAATAAGAAATTTAGTAAAATTATCGAATATAGCGGAATATATTTTTTAAAGTGGCAATAATTTTAGACATCTCAAAATAATAATAAATACTAAATACATATGACGGAGGGAGTAGAACTAAAATAAAATACAAAAGACCAAAATACAACTTCACAATTTTTTGATTTATGTCCTTTGTGCATGCGAGAGGGTAATATAAAAATGTTAAATTATTTTTTGACAATCAAAAAAGAAAAGAATATATATGAAGTATTATTTTTATCAATTTTTAATCAATTGACATGGTTTAAAATGGCATGATTTAAAATTCAACATATGTATTTTTATGAATAAAATCCGACGGTTTAATGAACGCACTAGAATTGTGTTTTGCTTCGATCTATATTACTCTCTGCACATATTATTCTTGCCTATTACCACTTTTAGCTTAATGCAACTTGCAAATATAATACCCTCTATCACTATCATGATCATCCACATTGTTACTATCAAATATCTAAGCTTTCTATCTTAGTTATGGAAGATAATTAGATAAATGCGTAGTCCCATCGGTCACCAAATGAAAAGGATGTGTATAACTTCAACTATATATTGAATGGCTATTTATAGGTATCCCAAACCATATATACATATCTATAATCGAAAATAATATATATATAATTTATACCTGATTTATTATGCTGCACCGTGTGGATTTTTTTAAGATCAAATTTCTTTGACTATAAAAAGTCCTGGTTTGACAAAAAAAGAAATAAAAACTTCAAAAAAATAAAATAAACATGATATATATCCATATCCATAGCCATAAGGTATCTTCAATATGAAAAAAATTTTAAGGTTCGACAAAAAATAGGAAACAAAATTACTGGAAAAAAATGTGTATATCATATTATAATTTTAACCATAAACAAAAAAAAATATAACTAAAAACCTAGATACATTGTATAAAAATAAATTTCATACATAAATAATCAAAGAGCACGTGTCTGGTTTTGTTCCACAAATGAGTATACAGATAATAAATATATTTGTGAAATTAATTGTAGGATTAACTATAGCACTGTTATACATAAAACAAAACCTATAAGCCGCTTCAATCGACGATTTTTCTCAATTTTCGCATTATTATATGCATCATTTCTAATTTCTTCTAATTCATTAAGTTGAAATTTATGATATTTTCAATTTACAATAATTCAAATATATTTACTTTGACTGTTGATGATATTTTATTTTAATGCACTTATATTAGAACATCTGATATTATATGTCCCATATCATTATATAAATTCTCTCATTTAACAATATATTTAGTTTAGAGTTTATATTATATACTAAAAAATACTCGATATTCAAGTTTTACTCAAGTGACATTTCTAAAACATTGACATGCATACAATCCTTAAAGATGGAAATTTATGAGAAAACCTCTTCATTTTTTATTTATTTATTTATTTTGGTTTTATGGTTCTCGAGATGGGTAGATAAGCATATTAGTTTCCACAATGTTGAATCTTTCGTGGACAATAAAAAATAAACAAATTATTTTCTTTTAATACACGAAATAGGTTACTAACATATCAAACTTTATTTTCTTATTTTACAATTTTATTTTTTATTAGAGGATCTATCTCTCCACATAGTTATGCACTTCAAGTAGCATTGGCAAAATATAAATTGAAGAATGAGGTATTCACCGAAAAGATAGAGATTTAGGATTGGAATTTTGCGATAAAGATTTTTAAATTTTCAACATGTTTGGATACTCTTCAAAATCTATGTGCCATTAAAAATTCAACTTTTTTCCTTGCCTCCTTCAATTTATGAAAAATATTAGTCTGCGATGGTCATTGCCCCACTTTAATAAGCCTACTCCAATTTGCTTAATATGCTTTAAAAAATAATGTTAAAGAATAAATAGTAAATTGGGGTGAAAAAGTTAAAAAAATTAAAACCTAAAACATGGTCGAATGACAACTTTAAACCAAAACAAAATAAAAAATTAGGAAGAAAAATATAATTGACAAATGAGTGATGTTTCAAAAATTAGAATAAAGTAACCTTGCAAATGTAAACTTTAAACTAAAACCAAATAGAACAGTAATAAAATAAATGCTATATGTCATAAATAAAAATTAATAATAATAATAATTGATTACACTATATGCATAACTAGCATATAAATTGATCAACAAGTAATCACTATATATCTATATATATAATATATGCATCCAAAACATAAATATATAAATCCTGATGCCAGCAATAATAAAGGCGGGCGATGTGGTCAATAGAAGGGGCCACGTCGGAGACCCACCTTTGTCATTTCAATTTTTAACACAACACTCCTAAGATTAACGTAGCTAGAATTTATGGATAGGATTGAATTTTATAATTTAATAAATTTTGTTTAGGATGGATCGTATTATTTTAGTATAATTTTTTTTTATATGATTTTAATTCCCCATAATGATTTTAAACTCCCACAGTAAATTTTCTCCATATTCAACATCTATATTTTCGATTTCGGGCTTTGCCCCTACTTTTGATACATGAATATATGTACTGAATTATTTTCCATTATAATATTTCATTGATACATCATATGTGGGTCCTTTTAATTGATAGAGTTAAAAAAGATCATTTTCAGTTTGGAATATTTTCGAGTCTAAAATACGAGGCGTCAATATAACGTGTGCACAAAATTTTTCCGGATTATAATTTCATTTTGTAGTATGAGATATCAAGTACCATTGGCTATGATTTTTCAATACTTCACTTCTTAGTAAATAATTTTATCATGACCTCTTAACCATCACATTATTTTTTGCAAGTTTAATCATATTTTGTATAAACCCTAGATAAGTTGGAAAACATGGCATCACTAGGGAACAATAAAATTAATAATTGATGGAGATAGTTTTTCAATAATGAAAAAAAAGGAGCCTACCAATAAGAAAGTGGGAGTATAGGGTGCATCGTGAGCACATTTGGGAACAGAAGCAAAATTCGTAAATAAAAAAATAAATAAAAAATACGTGCCAAAAAAATATATGAAAAATGAAACATGTGAATGTGATTTGAAATATTTTCGGATACGATAACATCACTTATGAGAAACATATGCAAAATATGTATGATTTTTTAATTTAATATTTTGAAACTTTACTCAAATTTGTAAGTATTATGATACATATACTTTATCAAAATTTCAATACTTAGTATGAACAAACTAATTATAAATCAAAATAAATGTGCTAAAAAAATTCATTCTCACAATATTTGTATTGATTTTTATTTATTTTTTTATGAAATTGTACCCAACAAGTTTTCTATAAGTTTTCAAAAAATTAATATTAAGTTTCCTAATAATATTTGAAGGTTTCCTAGTCATTTCTCTTCAGGTTCGGTATCGCTTTCTACATATTTCTCCTCAAAATTTTCATGCATTTTCTATTCATACCGAAAATGCGTTTACGAAAAAATACAATTCCCACCCCTAAGTCATGTTTCCGATAACTATGCTAGGGAATTTGCAAGCATCGTCTTTGCCTTGTTATGGCCTAGGCAGACCAAATTTAGCGATACTCACATATTATTCCTCTTTTGGTTTTTTTATCAACCAACACATCGCAATTAAACGGAAGCCTAGGGTTTGAGCATAAAAATTTACTCCAAAGCCATAAAAGAATTAATTTAGTATGTATTTTTTATCTTTTCTTATCGTATGATTAATATAATGCCAGTAACACTATCAATTTAACCACGTTAAAAATTTTTGTGTATCATATGATTGATATTTTCTTATTTCTTGATTGTCTTTCTTCCTTAAACACATTATTTTTATTAATTTTTTGAGGTGATGCAAATTTAGAGTCAACATGAAATACACCTGTTGTCCTTTTAATTGATAGAGCTCATAAAACATCATTTTCAACTGTTCACGTTCTTTTTCTTTTTTGGCAAAAATGAGTTTCGGATATGGCATCAATATCAATTATCATTAGCTGTTATTTTTCAATATTTTTACTGAGGGAATGGACTAACGAGTTTTCAGGAAGGGGTTATAGTTTTTGCCATAATTTTTTTGGCATCAAAGATTTTTAGTATAAAATATTTTATTTAAAATTGTAATATTAAATTTTCAATATTATTTTTTAACATAGTTTCAAGACTTTCATAAATTTTATACTTATGTGTAATGAGTTTGCCCTTGCTTTTACTACATTGTAAATAATTTGTCCACGGTACTGTTAGGCATTCACACAAGTATTTTTTATTTTAATTTTAAATCTTCATTTCTAAAAATTAAATTCTCATACAAGATAGAAAGTTATCGCACTAGATTTTTTTTAAAATTATTTTTATACATCAAAAATACTAATATATAAAAATAATTTTGCAAAAATATTTTTCAATATATTGGCATATTTATTTTATTTTGATAAAAAATATTTTTAATAAAAATTATAAATAATAAATTTCTCAATAAAAAAATTACTGCAGCAAATTAAATGGGACAAAAATCCTTTTTATAAAGTCTTTACTTAAAGTAAAAATATAACCAACGGGTTTGATCCGAGTGAAAGAGACTCGAACCGCTTAAGTTGTGTCTCAAGTTCGAATCTCAATGGAAACAATAATTTTATTAGAAGAGATCCCGCTATGGCACCGACGTAATTTCATACAATTAATCTTGGGTCGCAAAATTAGCATGAAAATATCTTGGGAAAAAAAATATATACATATAATTTTCATAAAAATCCCATTTTGTACAAACCTATGATGAGTTGGAAAACATGACATCCTTAGGAAACAATAAAATTAGAAATGGATGATGGACTTCTTTTACATGTAAGAACGGGGGTTGGTGGAGCCTACCGTACGTCAGTATCTCTTTAGTCTGACAAAGCACTGACAAATAAATTACACTAAACGTGTCCTCTTGTTCTGTTTGTGGTCCACCATAAGATATTTTTAATATTTACTATTTTATCTATAAATAATTGCATAATATATATATATATATATATATATATTTTTTAAGAAATATTAAAATATAATAATTTAATATTTGTATATTATAAAAATATCAAATTTATCTTCATGTTACATTCAAAAAAGTAAATTTAATATTTTTATTACATCCAAATATTAAATTATTATATTTTAAGACTTTCCAAAAAAATTTGATGTCCAATTCCTCGTGTTATATTAAAAAAGTAAATTTGATATTTTTATAATATCTAAATATTAAAGTTTTGTATTTTAAAATTTCTTAAAAAAATATACTATACAATTATTTATATACAAAGTGAATATAAAAACTACACTTTAATTTTTCCCCATGAGGTTTCTATCTAAAAGTATATATTCCTTAACCGGTTGTTGAGGATGGAAGGACAGACCCAGTTCCAATATCATTAGTATGATTAAAATATTATTGGGTTAATAGTAAAATTCATGTTAATAATAAATTTAGTATTTTAATAATTAAAATTACTTCATCTTAATAAGAATCTCATGAGTGATGTTTACTTAGTATTATTAATTAACAATTATGTATCTCATCCTTTGTATAGTAGATGATTTAGTGTATAGAGTGCGACTTATATAGAGAAGACCAGAATATTATGGTTTCTTGTGTGATATAAATTTTATATTTATAATTTTAAATGGAAAATGGATACACTATTAGTAGAATTGTAATACATGATTTTATTAAGTCTAGGTTAACTACAAGTAATGATGTAGTTCTAACTTTTTTTCCTAGTACACTGTGTATTAGAGAAGACCGTATCCATGTTATTGTATTTGTATTGACTAATTAAAATATCTAGTATAAGTAGTTATAGATATATTTATACTCTTAATCTTGATATTATTATTTAGACACTATGAATAGTATTTGTCATTTTGATTGATAAAATGGTGAGATTTTTTATTAGTCAATAAATTCAGTGGGTTTATTGATTACAATATTTGTATGGTGTTCATTAGCAAAGGGATTCATGTTATCCTCCTAAAGAGCTTATAAATTTTAATTGTATCAAATCTTGCAAGTGGATTTTTGTAATTCAAGTCAAATAAGATAAGCGAAATGTCTTAATAAATTTAATATACTTATTAAATAAAATTGACAATCATTTAATTTAATAAACATGTATCTATAATCGTAATGTCGATGGTATAACCTATATATCCATTGGCCACTCAAGGATTAGACAATTCTTTATTCTTTGGTGAGATGACAAAGAAACCCAAAAAGTTACAAGAATTCATAACATGCTGTTGGAGTAAGATATTTTAATGGGAATACAGTAAAAGAATTGAAGCTGTTAAAATAATTATTCTACAGCCTGCTCTTCCTTGGGGGGAAAAAAAAAGTAATTTGAGATTTATACACATAAATTTCACATGTATGACTTCTATTCATTAAAGTAGAACATGATTAATTTTTCTTTTATAATAAACATAAAAGCTATTAACAGATCTGAGCATAATTATTGGTTATTTTTCCATTTCGTACCCTTCAAATATAAACCTCGAGGAGCAACCGTACAAGTTCACGGACCACAAGGGTACTACTTTGAAAAAGTAGAAACCTTAGGTTTTAAGGTATATTTATTTACATTTTAAAACTTAACCTTTTTCTGTATTTCTTTAAATACTTGTGTCATATTTAAGGGTTGACTATAATTTTTTGTTTGCACTGTCAGAAAATATATAAAAGTAGTTTATATTAAAATTTTGGATAGGGCATATGGTAAAACAAACAAATCGTGTTCAACATGTGCCTAACTGCAGAACTGAAGCCCAGGGAAGGCTATTTTGAAATCAAAAGAAATAAAAAAATAATTGCAGAAAAATATAATAAATGTAATCCATTATAATGTTTTTTTTTTTCAATTTTTTAAAAAGCAATAAAAATATATATATTGTATGACAAGCATAGCACCGATGTCAAACATTGATTAATATTTACACTAGTGTCACCAAAACACAACAGATATTTGAGAATTTCAAATTTTTTTCTAGAGTAGCATTCAAATCTTTAAAGTAAAACTTTAGTAGTATATGTTTGGACTCTTGATGCAACTACCTGTAATATGCACATTATGCATCTATAATCTTTGATTTCGATAGACTTTCGAATTGCCTAGTACAAGTAGCATTCTCAACAATTACTCATTGACACTTTCATAGAGTAGCATTCGATTTCAATAAATAATAATTTGTTTACTCGTGAGAACATGCAACTTCAGAAAGGGAAAGAGTCAAACAACTGAAAAGGAACACAATCCTAAAAAAGAAAGCAGCACCAGAAATTCACAATGGGCTTTAAAAATAAACAATACTATTATGGGCTAAAGTAAAAAATACATATACCGACAAGCTAAAAAATAAAAAACGAAAACAAATGAAAATAAGGAGAAGGAAGTTGTGAAATACTTAGCAAGTTTGCGGAAAGGGAGAAACAGTAACACAGCCAATATAATTTCACATGCTCCCTGTTCTGTCAGGAGTAGTTTTCATCGGCTTAAATTTTGTAATGTCAACGAGGTCTCCAAATAGCTTATCCTCTGCCTTCATAGGCTTGCCCGCTGGCACGTGAGAAGCCGCCGACGGCCGGTGAGAAGAGGTTCTCAAGGCACTATCATCCCTAACGGAGAGACCAGACATTCTCTGGTCAATATACTGAACGCTTTGTTGCTGACCATATCCATACCCGTAACCTGCCATCTGGTTATTATACATCTGTTGCGGATACATATAACCCATCTGGCCCGCCTGCATTTTCTGCGGATACATGCCCTGGTTATTCATTGCCGCCATGTGGCTGCTTGGGATTGGCTGCATATACATGCCTTGAACCTGATCGTTCCCCAAAGGCTGATACCCTTGATGAGTGCCACCTGGCATTGATTGTTGTGCCTGCATTTGTGGAGGATATTGATTGCCTTCCGATTGCTTATCATCCGTTGGCTGAGCTTCCCATGGTGGAAGCGGTAGTGAACTGCTAGTCTGTGCACCTGCAAAAAAAATAGAGTGAGTACTCGGGTCTAGTTTCTTGCTAGAAAATGAAACGAAATGAAAAGTAATATAATGCTTCAAGTCAATGCAAAGTTGTCTGCTAAAAGTCCCACAATTTTACTATCATATCACAATTTATATCAACTAGAATGTAGTCCGCACGATGCGCGGGTTGCGTGTATTATTATTATTATTTATATCATATTAATTTTAATTATTTTATTAAATTAATTTTGATAATTTATTTTTTGATATGAAATCTTTTTGGATTTTTTCCTTTTTTTACAGTAATTTATAAATCTATAAAAGATCGATTGGTAAGATTTATGCTAATAAAATATATTTACGAAAAATTAATGTCTATTTAGATTAACTTTAGGTATGTAAAAATCTTACTATAAAATATTTTAAAAAATTAATATGGGCTAGAATAATATTTTAAAAATTTATGGAGAATCTTAGATTGATAGAAATCAATTTATAAAAATATTTATTTACTAACAGTAATTTAATTCTTAAATATAATTTTAGTAATTTCTATAATGATATGTTATTCATATTTATGCGTAGATATATATGAATATTTTGAAGTTGTGTTTGATCTTATATGAAATTCAACTTAATAATTTATTTTATGATAAGTTGATATATATTTATATAGTTTTAACAATTTCTATTATGGCAAGTTGACGTATATGTATATAATTTTACTAATTTTTATTATAGTAGGTTTTCTAGTGTGGTAAGTATCATTGTTTTAAATTATAATTTCATGGGACACATGTCAAGTAATTGTAATCATAAATATCGCAATTAGAGTGAAAGTAGTTGGAAGGGACAACTTTTATATACATAAGATGATATTCTGAAGCATTACCTTCATTTTACTCAATGTAGGCAAGCCATTCGGATTCCGATGGTAGCAATATTTATGATCTCGTAAACTATTCTTGTTATCAATCAAGTGTATTACTACCATTTAGTTATTCCTTCCATGTCCATTCACATCTTTTAGTGGTATTAAGGATAAACAATTGCATATTTGGGCAAGCAGAAAAAATCCAATCCTGAGTCATCAACTACCACAACAGCTCTTCCTCAACCAAGAGGAAAAACGAATTAACTAGATATGCATGAGGTTTTGTCTATCAACTCCAACAATTTTACAAGGTTCAGAAGTCATTGAACCCATCCCTCAAAGTCTGACCTTGTCAGCTGGCTGCTCAAGATTACCAGTCCAGGAGGCAATGAATTGTGTGTATACGGTGCCGCTTGAAGATGCCCTTTCCAATTGGTTCTGGGAAAGCCAAAGATGTTCTTAATATAGGTTATACTACTTAATGAGCAGGGTGGCACTGAGGTGGTGTCATGCCAATGATTAGATCCTTGCCCTCATGTTTTAAAACTTTTGTCCACACTTTTCGAAGCAATAAAAGGCGGCAGGTCGAGAACATCAACAAGTGAATTCACACACTCCATTCTCTCATTGTTAAAGGATTCTCATTTAACTGCCACATTGTTAGTGGATTCAAGCTTTCCCTTTATAGATCCCAAGGGAAGATTAGGGGAGAAGAGGATGGTCAAACTAAGGCAGGCTGGTGAGAACAGCATGTATTTGACATGGTTGGAGATTTGTCAAGTCATGAAATAACATGACAAGTAGCACTTCCATGACAAAAGAAAAAGAGCTGCTACTATTTTCAACAAAAACAGAAACAAGAGAAAAAAGGAGTAAATGATAATCCCACATTCTAACCCATATCCTTATGAATGCAAATACAAACCCCAAAAGTACTAGCACCACTCACTTTGATCATCCTGTTCAGTAGGCACATTCTTATTGATCCACATAAAAGATATAAAATGCCACGAAAATTTCTCATAAGAAGTTTGTCACTTTGTCTATGTCGATTAAACAGAAAAACTGGGTGTATAAAAAAAAAGATCATATCCAACGAGCGGAGTTAGACGGGAATTATTGAGTAGGTTACAATAAACACAGTTTGTGTAAAAAAAAATGAACCTAATTGACAGACGGAGACAAATTTTTTTTTGGAAGGTAGTTGATGGAGACAATAAAAAACAGTAGTCAAACCCGTCCCTTTAAGTCTGAGTTTAGCAATTCAGTAGTGTTAAAGGCTCTAGGCACCTTTTTGGCAATAGGTCCCTTCATCGCCTTAGGTGCTAAGCGCTTGCCTTAGTGAATTGGGGCACTAAAAAATACATCAGTTGGTTCTTTTGTTTGATACCAGAATACCTAACCTTGGTTGTCAAATGCCGTTTATGTCCATCTCTTTTCATTCATCTTGGTCAATTGACAAAATGAAAGCAAATTTGTTTGATTTTAAACAGAATATTTCAGAACTTTGATGCTTTTCGGGGATAATTGTGTCGAGCATCTTAGATGGAAAAGATGAGCGCCCGAGAGCCTAGGCGGCTTCCTTTTAGTAGAGCTTCACCTGGAGTGCCTTTAACAACACTGTTAATCAGCAGACTGCTCTAGACTAGCTGTCCAGGATTGCAAGAGCTTAACTGAATTGGTCAAGATCACCCAGAGCCTAAGATCACATTAGTTCGTAAGATCAAAGGTGGGTCACAATTACTTGTATTGAATAGCCCACTACTCCAACATTGGAATTACAATTTTTCAATTTGTGGAAAAATTGAAACGGGGTTGATAATCCCACTAAAAGAGTACCATAGATGGTGGTATCCATAAAGCCACAAAGGACGTTACTAAAAATTTGATATTACCAGAACTAAGTGATTAAGCCGGGGAAAACCTACTATCAGATAGCTTAACGATGAAAATCTATTGAACATGTGCAAAATGGCATATAAAAAATGTTTTCCAACAGGTATTACCAATAAACTTACTATCAGGACCTACAATTCTTCTAGTTCTTTCCAGTCCAAAGTACCCAAACATGTGGCAAGGGTAACGGGAAATTATGCACATGTTGAAACAAATATATTCATACATCTCATTAGCCGACTAATTGGAGATAACTGCAAGAGAACTTAAATCTGTAAAAATGCCCAAGCAACAATGCAGCAGAACTCAGATACCTAAATAGATGTATATAAAGGGATCGGAAACTTACTATAGGCTGGCGAAGGTGGCTGCAGCTGTGGTGGTAACTGTCCATTCCAAGCAGGATTAGCAGCTTGTGTGTACTGTGATTGCTCGTATTGCGATGCCATCATATTCGGAACAATACCATTAGGGTGGTAAATTGAATCCTCTGGAGGTTGAAAATTTTGATGTGCCTGATACTGTGGTGTGGAAGGGTATGCTTGTCTGACTTCGGATACCGGTTGATTATTGTGAGTTTCAGAAAACATGTCCACGAGAGCAAGGGCATTGTTCGGATTATACACAGAGGTAGTTGCCAGGTGCTCTCCTACTGGAACAAGTGCTAGTGTGTTATCAGCTGAAGGAGAGGCAAAGTCTCCGCTTAATAGGTCTACGTTAGAATCACTCTTAGTGGAGATTGTCAAAGGACCATTTGTAGCAGTAGTACGAACTAATAGCTGTAAGTCTGAGCCAGCATTGGAAGCGGGTCTGTTGAAAAAGTTACGGTGTTAAAAGCTGGGATTAGCCAGTAATTGCAACATCAAGGAATTTAAATGTGCTAAACATCATTGTACTAAATTAATGTTAAAGCAATACCACTTTTCAAAAAAAAAATGTTTAAGCAATATTGAAATTATTCATTACCAAGTTAATGAAACATATTAAGGATCTAAATTGTCTTATATATATATGAAGCCATCTAAGCAGAAAGTCAAACTTGACGTTCTCCATTGGAAAAGAACGGGCATTTTTATGTTCTAGAAATTACAGCTCAAGTTCTTCAAGTTCAATAATTTAGCCATAGTACTTTGTGATATCCACAAGTGTCTTGGCACTTTCCCGTCGCAGGATCATCAATCCACCCATGGTTTATTCCTCTTCTCTAATAGTTAGGTGCCGTAAATGCAAAGCAGTACAATGCCAAACTGTATTTCTACTAGTTAGAAGCGAAACATTCAGAAATAAATTTATGGTCTTGGGGTGAGCAAATATTCGGGTTTCCCTAAAATCGAACCGAAAAATAGTCCCGAATTACCCG
>MKEJ01039031.1:0-10858 GCA_001753735.1 Embelia ribes
AGGATCATGATAATTAGTATATGGCGTAAAATACACTTGTCAATATCCTTTTTTACTTTGGCACTACTCTTCTTCAAACTCACAAATTATTTATTCCCTAGGAAAATCATGGGCAATATCTAGCACGACCTCTTCAATTTTGCTAGGGATTTGCTCAATGTTAATCTATTTCTCATTTTTGTGAGGCGGTAGCGAGGGTTTATCAAATTGCTCAAGTTTGTGTTCCTCATCAATATCCCCATCGAACTTGTTGAAATTATCATATGCGAGATCAACCACCTGCTCACATATAGCAACGATTTCTACAAAAAATGTTTGTTTGCAAAATTAACCTATATATCTTTCGAGCAATTGGATCCGAATTGACACATGTTGATTTGTAAAGGATCCGAATAATTGGTCTTGAGTTTTATTAGGTAAGAAAAATAAAGGTTGAGTATTTGGGTTTTAAAGTATGGGAAAACCAACCCAATACAATCAACATGTGTCAAATCGAGCTACAGGGAATTATGTTGGTGCGGTGACAATGGTACTTGCGATGACCAAGATGTTGATTGTACTGGGTTGAAAAATGTTGATTGTAGGTGGGTTGAATAATAAATGTAGAGTTACTACTAATAATTACTTAATTGGTCTTGAGTTTTATTGGGTAAGAAAAATAAAGGTTGAGTATTTGGGTTTTAAAGTAAGGGAAAACCAACCCAATACAATCAACATGTGTCAAATCGAGCTACAGGGAATTACGCTGGTTCGGTGACAATGGTACTTGCGATGATCAAGATGATAATGTAAGGCAGCAGTGGCGGCTGGTCATCGGTGAGGTAGAAGAGTTAACGTCGATGGAGGCGCTAACTGATTATAGGGACGAAGGTGATGGCCGCAAGACCAAGGTGATTGATTGACGACGGCTAGAGGAGGCGTTCAACGATGACGATCGTTGGTGGTCGCTGGCGATGGCAACCAGTAGCGGCAGAAGCGTGTCAATTTAGGGTTTCTGATTTTAATATAAAAAAAATTCACAATTGAACTGAAAATTTTCACAAAATTAATTAGAACCGGATTGAAATTGATCTTTGATACCAAATTGATGTAAAACTAAATGTGTAGAATTAATTAACAGCAAACTCAAAAATATTAGAGAAAGAAGAGAAGAAGATGAGAGAGGGGGCAAACAATATTCTCAATATTCAATTCAATAATCAAAAGTGAACAATCGGTTGGTCTGCTTGGATCTTTATGATTGCGAAGCTGCTGTAATCTGCTTTTTATTAATTGTTTTCCATTTTCTGCATTTTGCGGACCTTAATTACGGGTAGCTGAGAAAATTTTGATGAAATGTAAAGCATGAGTTCATCTGTCCTTCTGTCAATACTTGAGTTCATAGACGGGTAGCTGAGAAATTTTTTATGAAATGTCAAGTTGCATATCCAAAACACCATAGCAGTTAGATGTTCCGGACATATACCATTTAGCAGCGAAGACAAAGGTACACCCTACTTTGTAAAGTTAATAGTTTGTATGACACTCCCTACTATTTTTTGCTTGTTGAAGTCCCAGTATTTGGGATAGAGGCACCAAGAAGGATTTCTGTCACTCTAATTTAGGTTCTTCTTTGTGATCTATATAGTCGGAATAGGAAGTTATCTTGTCTTCTTACTGTGGCGTTGCTTAGGAAGTTTAACTTTGTGGAGTATATATCTTATGATTTATGAAGGATTTGCTTGGATATATCATAACTGATATAATTGCAGCTTGTCGTTCTCAATATCCATTTTCCTTCAGCGGTTTGGAATTTTACATAGTTGGCTAATTTTAAATTTGGCTACTTTTCCCTTCTTCAATCTCAGTAATGGGCTCTTTTCCTCACTGTTTTCCTTTATTATTCTGAGCTTCTCATCACCTATATGTGCATACTGTACAGTAATCTGTATAGAAGGTGTGGTCAATTTTGTTAGATTACAGTGTGATCTTTGATCCACATCTGCTGTGTTTTAATATCACCAGCAATATAGAAAATTGCGAAATTCATTTCATTACTTTAAGCTGTTAAATGCTGAGTATATTCTGGCAACACATTTTGGCAGGGTGTTTTCATTAATCTAGCTTTCATTGAGCCGTTTGGGCTTACTCTGATTGAGGCACGCCTTGCTATGCTTGCAAAATCTTACTTTAACTGTTATTTTTTTTCTTTTCTTTGACGTACTATTGCTGACCACTTCATTTTAAAACCTGTTAAAAATAAATCTACACTGAACAGGCAGCTGCCTATGGTACAAGAAATGGAGGTCTTGACATGCATCGGTTATGCCCACTGATTGGTTCTTGTTTATTCTAAAATTTTTCTCCATTAATTGTTGAATATGCAAGATCATATTAGTCAGGTTTATTCGGTGCATATTGCAGTCCCCATGATCAATAGTCTCCTAATTGACCTCCACAATCAAAAATATATTGGAGGTACTTGACA
The DNA here is from genome assembly GCA_001753735.1 of Embelia ribes. Lineage (NCBI taxonomy): Eukaryota > Viridiplantae > Streptophyta > Magnoliopsida > Ericales > Primulaceae > Embelia > Embelia ribes. The sequence goes on from MKEJ01039031.1 coordinate 2,468, forward strand.
ATTCTCCTAATTGATTTAGGTCTCGTTTTCTTTAGTACTATCTCTAGCTCCATTAGAGTTTAATTTCTTGTATTTAGTTTTAATAATTGTTTTATGATTTATGAGGTTACTTTTTACATCCTTTCGAAATAGATTCTATTACGTGTTTAAATTTCTGAAATTTAATTGCTCGGTTCTTGAAATAATTTTTTCTTATTCATTGATATGGTTTCATCAATTGATTAAGGGCTTTTAAAAGGTGTCTTTTTTGGACCCTTTTGTAATGATTCTATTTAATTTCAGGAATTGATTTAGGTTTCGTGTTCTTCATTTACCTTCTCTAATTCCATTTGTTTCAATATTTGATTTATGGTTTATGAGGTTGCTTTTCACTCTTTTGAAATCGATTCTGATTTTGTGTTTCATTTTCTGAATTTTATTGCGGAGTACATGGAATACTTTTTTGCTATTCATTGATATGGTTTCATCAATTGATTTAGGGACTGTAGCGGTGTTTATTTTTCGACCTTTTTGTAATTGATTGTAGTGTTCAATTTTCTGATTTTGGTTCAAGAGTGGTTGAGCTAATTTCTTGGTCATTTTAAATTTAGATATTTAGTTATAGTGATTGCTTTGGATAAGAGTATATCTGGACTTTAAAGTACCTGGACCTTTCAAGGTTAACTTATTTCTTGGTTTTCTACCCCGGCCGAAGTTCCTAGGACTTAAAACATCATCCCAATCTAGAATCCGGTATAGAAACAAACTCAGTTCCCATACTGGATCGTCAAGGAAATTGCCAGTTGCCTTTCTTTTCCATTCCAATTTTTTGGTGTGTATATGTGTGGTAATTTTACTGGGGTTGGAGTGTTCTTAACCTATGTTACCTGGAACGCGGGTCATTCTAGAATGAGAAACGAAAACGGGAACGTGATACGCTACATATTGTAGAACATGGTACAGTAGGAGTAGCCTTCTATCGGTTACTTTAGCATATATGAGGCCAACATATTAAGTTTCGTAAAAGTCAATATCTACTTAAATATTGGTTAAAACTTCTGCAATTGCTTTGAAATATGAAATTTAATGCTTTCAAATTCGAAACTAATAGAAATAACATCAATATTTTACTTGTCTACATTAGATTTCTCTCCGGAAACAAATTTTAAGAGTGCAATTGTCTCGGATTACCTGGATTCGCTAAATTTGGCGATTTGGTACGGAGGTGTACCACATTTTGGAACGTGCGTATCAATTCGCAGTTCGTTAGGATGTTAATGATTTTGGTAACATAGTTCTTAACCATTTATTGTATGATTTTAGTTTTGATATTTTTGGTGGTTTTAGATTGTGTAATGTTTATTATATTCTTGGGCAGAAATTTGTTATTGTTCAGTTTTAATCACATCGTGTATTTGAGTCTCTCTTCTATATGGAGTGAAGTTGTTGACTATGCTAGATTTCAAGGTTTTAGAATCACATCTTTTTTGTTACTGGGTGCAAGATTAAGAGTGGCTTCAATGATAATGCTATTTGTGATTTGGAAGGATGTTAACTATTGGAGCTGGTTTTGGGCGCCTCCCCATCATTGCCCACCATGTTAGCAAAAGTTGTTGAAGATGTGGAAAACGATGGGGGTGCCCAAACGTGAGTGATGAGTCAAAGCACCATTATAAGCTTGAGTCTTCACTTGAAATGGCAAGAATTTGTTTAATTTTTTGTTAATTGCTTTTTAATTGACGTGTTTTGGATGATTCAGCTATGTCGATATGTTTTTGATGTGTATGTTTGTGGGTTTAATAATAGGTGATGTTTTTAGATGGGGTATAGTGTATTCTAGGAAGCCAGAACATTCCAAAATGGATGTCATGTCGTGTCAGACACGTATTGGACTAGCTTACTCTGCGGATGTTTTGAAATATGTATTCGGCACACCACGTGGTGAGTCCAAATATCGAGTAATTTTTTAAATTTTGGAAACGCAACGGACTTATTTTGATCAATTTGTAATTCTTTTCTACTTTATGGTCAGTTCTTTTTTTCGCACTTAAGTATATATTTTGGTGGTTCAAACAAATCACATTTCAATCATTGTTTAGTCTTTAGTGCACAACATGTACTCATTAATTTCAACTTTGTTAAAACTCAAGAATTAATACTTATTGTTCATTGTTATTACATATATTTTGTTGATTCCTATTAATATATAAGTTATAGAAATGATTGTAAAAAAAGAAAAATGTCGAATCGTCACCGCATCCATGTGTCTAGAATTTTTTAATAGTTGACGAAATTTAAATCTGTATCTGAGTTTGTGCTTTTGAGCTTGTATTGTTGTAGATATAATATATGTACTTGCTGTTGGTGCAATTGTTGAAATAACTGTTACTCTTGACAGTGATGTTTATTCAAGTGTTTAGTTGTGTTGATCTGCTTATGATGTGTTTTTGTTTATGGGACTGATTAATGGTGGAGGTGGTTGAGTTTTAAGATGAGTTATCTTGTTTATGGGACTGATTAATGGTGGAGGTGGTTGAGTTTTAAGATGAGTTATCTTGTATTAGCATTCTTGATGGAATATGTACTTCCTGTTGGTGTGTGTAATTGCTGAATTATCTGTTAATTTACTATCAACTTGGGATTTTTGGTTGAGATGGATTCATCTTCTTGTTATGTGTGTGTTTGTGGGTTTGATTCATAGGTTGTTAGTTTGGTCAAATGATGCCATCTTTTTTGAATTTGATATCTCATATTAGCTCCATAGATGATATATACTTCTTCTTCTTGTAATTATTCAACTAACTACCTTTAGTCGGGATGTTTCTGAATAATGGTTTAGCTATGCCAACTACTTATAATGTATGTTTTTGTGAGTTTGGATATTATTATGTTGACGGTTTGGTTTGATTAAAGGTTGCATTTTTTACACTGTTTTCCGTACTAGGTCTATCAATGTTGTGTTTTCGCTGTTAGTATTGTTTGGTTTTTATTGTTCAACTCTCAATTGGATGTTTCTTCTATGGGCTTAGATGCATGTGTGTGTGTGTGTGTGGTTTGATCTTCAGTACTAGTTGGTTTGATCAAAGCTTTCATCTTTTTCAATGTGTTATTTTATGCTAGTTCTATAGGTATGTATAGTTATACTCTCTCTCTCTCTCCCTCATTGAATTATTTCAACGGATTGCAGCTATTGATCAATTTTGTGCAGATGAAGAGGTATTTAATGTTACAAGTAATTGTGATTCTCATTTAAAGAAAAACTATCTTTGATATTTCGAATCCAATGCGGTGTCATGTTTTGCGCATCCCCTCAACTGTGATTATATAAAATGAACTGTTTGGTATTTCAATTTTTTTTTTTTAAATTCAGTTCAAAAAGCTGATGAAATATTAGTGTTTGGTGAATAAATTTTAGAACTTAGTTGATAAGTTATCTTTTGTTCAATAAAAGAGTATTTTTTATTTTGTAATAGAAATATAAAGCATATATAGAGAGAGAGAATATAGTAAATATAATTAATGTTAATTTGATAATTAATAATAATTAAAAAATAATATGGAATTAAGTATTTTAAATTTTATCATATTGCTGACTGTAATTAAAAAAAAATACCAAATAGCTTAATGTCAGAGTTTATTCTTTTCTAGTCTCCACGTGACAACGAGGATTCATTGTTCTTAGGATTTTTTTTTTCTTTTTTTATTTTGGAATGGGGGCACTATTGTATGAATCGGATCACAATTGCTAATTTTTTAATCAGCAGTAATTTTTTTTTTAAATATATATATTTATATTCAAACTGCTAATTCAAAAATTAAGGTGTTGATGCCATGAACCCCCGTGTTTCCTTTTTCTTCTTATCTCAATCTTGAGTTCTGTGGGTTGTGAGCCTACTGCAAAACTGCCTTGTGCATAATTTTGGGTTAATGAGAACCACCAATTCGTGACTGAATCTCAGCCGTTGAATGTTCCTGCCACTAGCAAGCTTGCATTTGCTGTACTGCATGGAAACATCTCACGCGACAAAAACCAATCAATGGCTCTTTTGTCCTCAATTACTCACTAAATTTGTGACTGAAGTGCAAACTCGGAAGTAATAAAAAATTGTAGGGACCTAACTAAATAATTGCGTAAATAAATAGGAAGAAACCATAAGGTGCGTGGTGATAAAGTTTGTGCCTATGCTCTATTGAGAATGCTACTTATTTTGTTTAGGTCAATGTGTTTTTATGGCTGTCAAATTGAACCGAGCCAATACGGTCCATTTTTCTGGGTTCGGGTAGGGTCTCCCGGGTTTATGTTAGTATTTGGATCAGGTCCGAGGCCCAGCTTATAGCCTATGCCCTACTTGGAGTACAGCTACCGGGTTTTTAGGTCCGGGATCGGATCGGGTCTTTTCTCTTTATATATTTATAAATTTTCAGCAGGCTTCGGGTCCGAGCCTCGGGGTTACCCATTGGGTATAGGTCGGGATCGGGTGAGAGGAAATATGAGGGGACGCAGGTCCTACCCAAATTTGGGTAGGGTAGGGTACAGGTCTAGACTTGACGGGCCTGGGCCGAGTCTAGACCCGACGGTCTGAGTAAGGTATCAGGTCGTGGGTCGTTTTCACACTCTTAATTTTTAGCCAATAATTTTATTTTTATTGAATATGTATCTATTGTTTTAGGCTAGTTGTATTTAACTTTTGGTATAGTATATTTAAATTTCAACAAAAATAAGGGTGTTAGGCTTGTGGTAACAATTATTTTAATCATCTCATTTCTTGATACGTAGAACTCGGATGCATCCTAATGTTCGTTTGCTGTCCTAAACTAAGTTGCTTTTTTTAGCTAGTATTTAATCTTTGTATTCTCTGGCTCCTAAAATTAATCGTAAGTCCATGAAACCAATTCTCCTAATAAACATTAATTGACAAATAAAATAAGTTGTAGGAAATATTACTAATAACCATAATTTTTAAGTTATCCTGTTTGTCAGTCATCAGGAAAGCTGATTCCCAAATAATCCTTGTAATGGGATTTGATTATTAGCAGGAGTAACACCATTAGACCTTTTCATTCGGATGGATAATTGTCCTTGTAAAATACTATTTCAAAGATAATGAGCATAAATAAATTTTATGGCAGGTTAAAATTCATAGTTACTGATTTTGAGAGCAAAAGAGGGTACAAAACCAGAAAAAAATAATAATAATAAGTACTTAAAATATATAGGGAAAAAGAGAAGCACCGTTACTATAAATAATTTATCAAATATTATTGACTCTCTGAATTTTTCTTTTAAATTAATATTTTATCCAATATAATAACAACACAAGACAATGCAACGGTTCAATTCTCTCTCCCATTTCTCTCCAGAGTGGACTTGACGAACAATCTCCTCAACAATTTTATCCCACACGTGGCAACTCATGCCCTCGTAAGCTTCATACCATGCCCTCGGTTTTCTATTTGAAATATATTCTAAATTTTTGGCATAGGAAATTATTTATTTGTATAATCTTGAAAGTTTATTACTTACTTATAAATATTTTTCGGAAGTTTACAACCGGACAAGTTAACAGACAAGAATTTTATACATGTATTTTATGGGATGCGTAAAAATTATGATGTTTCGTTAAGTTGCAACTTGCATACCAATTGAAAAAATGGAAATTTGTTTGATGAAACACGATCCTTGATTAGGAATTCGTGTTTCGATCGGTATTAATCGTGACTCGCGGTCCACGAACTATCTTTCTAACCCACGCTGTTAGAACGAGCTTGTAGAGATTAAATCACTCTATTTTAGTTTTACTTATTTCATTCCTCCCTTTCTCAAAGCAAGATTACAATGAATAAATAGTAGAAACTAATCCTAATGGGCTTGGGCCATCTAATATTAATCCTAGGCCCACTAACCCAGAATACTTACGAAAATAATAAATAAACAACCTTCATTAATGACAAATAATAAAAGAAATATCAAAAGTTTTCATCATTCGACCTCTCTTCGAAACAACCTTGTCCTCCAAATTGAATTTTGAAATCATGACCTCAGAGACTATGTATCCCAAGATACTTCAATCTCATTATTTCTCCCCGCTTGACAACGGCCTTGTCTTCAAGGTCGAAATTAAGAGCATGAAATATTCGAAGCCTTGCTTCCCACGATCTGGCGTAACACCAAACAAACTTCGCCAATTTTGAAATCTTGAGATTTTTTTCTAACCTTCTGTACTTTCCCAAAATGGCGTGTCCAACTCAAATAATTATATTCCCTCCTGCATAAGAAACCATGTAATTTCTCTTGAAAGTCTTTGTTATTAAATCCATAATAAGAAACAATTTGAGCATGCAATAGTTTTCGCATCCAATACAAATTCAATATCATATCAAATTTCTTCGAAATAGCATCCCAAAATGGATCTTTATGCTCCACAATTGGCGTATAACATCCCAAAATAAACCTGTATTTTCCGGCTCCCTTTGGAGTCATTAAAACTCTCGAACACCTTCCATTTCCATTAACAACACAATTTGGATAGATTACAACATTCAGTTTTAAAAAATCATAATTCGATATCCGCTTATCCAAACGCAAAGATTCAAGTTGGCCTATGTCCATAAACATGTTGGCTAATTCTCCACCACTTTTTTGTTCCAACGGACATCATTTACTATCAAAAAATTTTGTTTTTCCGCAAGATGTTGAATTTGCCAAGAATAAATTTCACAAGAAAATTGCCCCCAAAACTCCATATTTTGCTTTAAATAATTTTTTTAGGTAATTTTTATCGAACACCTTTCCTATGGGTAAAAAGATTGCACCCATATCATCATTTACATCTTCTTTTAAACCATGCATAACATCAAGTTTATTTCCGAAATGTCTCACACAATCAACAATTTTGTCCATCGCAATCCTCCGCATGACTTAAAGGTAAATTCGGTGTGAATTTCAAATTTTCAAAATCTGAATCCAAAGCATAACTAAACGCCAAGTTTGGTGTGAATTTCAAAATTTCAAATTCTGAATCTAATGCATTGTTAAATGCCAAATTAGGCGTATACTCGAATAATACCTTCAGATAAAAATTATTTGGTGTGAAATGCTCCAAAAGTCCCGTTTCAAATCTACGCCTTGAGATCGTGCACCCTTTATGTTGACCCATAAACCATTTCTACCACTTAATAGCTTTTCTATCAAGATGTTTGGTGGTTAAAGAAATCTTTTTACGTCCTTGTATCTCGCACTTTGTGAAATAATTTTTCACTTCATCGAGCCAATTACACAGATTTCCACTTGAGAAACGAGGAAAATCCAAGTTATTTCAGATGTCATTTAACCTCATACTCCTAGACTTATTTTCTCGGTTTATGGGATTTTCAAGAGTTTTGGATGTCAGAGCTGATTTTCTGAAAATATTATGGACCATTGGGATAGTACTTGAGACTTTTTGGGCTACTTGAAAATCCTTTGAAACTTTGGGGTTCAATTTGTAATTATCAGAAATTGGTTTCATCTTTTATGCTGTGATGGTTAGGCTGATCCCAATGCATCCAATGGCAAGGACAATGATAGGGAAACGGTGGTTGCAACTTGTGATACTTGGACGTTGGTCTGCATCAGTGGCAGCAAGGAAGTCGTTCGATCAAGGTTATTTTGATCCGTCGATCATGAGTGATGGCTTAGGCTCGAAAGCCCAGAAGAGGTTGTGGCATCCAGATCTCGGTGGAGATATTGCCGGCGATTGAGGCTATCATTACGGTAGGAGTTAAGGCTTATTTGGTGTCATTGTTGGGTCTTGTCATGGTGGTGATGCCAATGGTCATTGCTTGATCCATGGTGACGACTATGATGGCAATGATGGTATGGGGACTTGTGATGGTGGCGGAGGTGAGAACTATGGCGGTGATTGCTATTGTGACGATGGTGATGATCGGAAATGGGGTTGGAGTAGTGTTGGCACCGCCGAAGATTCTGGCAATATCCTCGATCATATTCTTCTCTAATACTACGAATCGCTCTTGCTAGCCAATTCGGATCGTAGCGCATCGATTTGTCTATCATGGTCCAACCGAATCACCCATAGTCCGATAATCGAAATGCTCTGATACCAATTGATGAAACACCGTCCTTAATTAGGGATCCGCGTTTCGATCTGTATTAATCGTGATTCACAGTACACGAATGATCTTTCTAACTTACGCTACTAGAACGAGCTTATAGAGATTAAATTACTCTATTTTAGCTTTACTTATTTTATTCCTCCCTTCCTCAAAGCAATATTACAATGAATAAACTGTATAAATCAACCCTAATGGGTTTGGGCCATCTAACATTAATTCTAGGCCCACTAACCCAAAATTCTTACAAAAATAATAAATAAATAACCTTTATTAATGACAAATAATAAAAGAAATATC
>MKEJ01039033.1:0-11175 GCA_001753735.1 Embelia ribes
GAGTGGCGGACCTTAGTGATTAAATGCGTAGTGATCCTAGTCCCTAATAAAAATATTTTAAAGTGTTGGCGTAGGCTTGTGTTGGTATGTGTAACATTCTTATTCATAATTTTATTTATGTTCACATGATTTTCATGCGTGGATATGCATTCATTCATAATGCATATAGCATAATCTCTTCTTTATAGTAAAATTTATTGGCTAGCTGTATACATTTTTTTCCTCATATTTTGGCAAATGCATGGCTTAATAGGTGCAGAGGCTGGCATAGAGTATCCCTAGATACTCATGCCCATGTTGTATATATTTATTTTGGTGCACGTGTTAGCACTTTACTTTTATGCACCACTTCCATTGTAGCGTACTCTGATAGCGTAGATATAGTGCTGCTATTTTGGCGAATGTATACATAGGGTCTTGCTCCTTTATGAGAGACAAATAACCTATGTATATATTCATTTTATTTGTATTTTGACAAGCACATAGCTTGCAGCGTTGTATGTATAAACGATCATATTTATTCTATTTAGATGTATATATACCTTTCCTTAAAATGGTGTTAGTTATTATTCTTTCTTTTTAGCGTAGTCTTTTATATACATGTTGTTGATAATCATGCTGTAGAATGTGTGTAAGATCGTCCTACAATGGCGAATAGATGCGATGTGAATGATGTAGACGTGGATAATTTTTTTTTTATTTCATTTTATTTATTTATTTATTTATTTTCTTCTTTTCTTTATAAACTCATGTTTCCGGGTTTTTCTGGAATTCGGGGCACAACATCTATCTTCTTTTGTTCCAAATTATAGGTCAATGCCCTATTTAAAATTACAACATATAAGTACTTTAATAATATGAGCCATTTAATGTATTTTTTATTAAAAACTATAAGTTTTCATATTCACAATAAGGATATATTAGTAAAAGAAAAAGTCATTTAATGCTTTGATGATATTTATCAAAAAAAAATTTAATTTATGTGAAAAGTAAAACAAGCCTAACTTTCAGGAATGGAGAGTATCAGTAAAATTTTTGTACTTAGTCTCCTTTCTGACATGGAAATGTTTTCCAACCTTAATCAGGTCATTTTCCTCGGACATTCGCAATTACGGGACCAAGAGTCTTATTATAGCAACGAACTAGGTACCCGTTTGTGTACTAATCAAGCAACGGATAGTGATTCAAGTGGAAGAAATCTCCGGCAATTTGAGCTCATGAATTTGTTTCTGAGGCATTATGGAGCACGTCTATCTTGCCACGTGCGCAAAATTATGTGAAAAACTTTGGATTTGGGAAATAAGGGTTGCATAGAATTCTTCCATTGTTTTACCGTACGACTGGTTTTCTCCGAGCTATTGTGGATGCGATTCGAAAAAGAAGAACATGGTAATCACCTAGGTTGTTAAACAATGGCCAGGGATGAGAAATGCTTGGCATGTATTGGGTAGCTTTCAAATAAAGTTTGGATTCTATTTTACGAGCAGTAACAAAGTACCATCTCGGCCGGAAAGGAAAGAGTTGAAGAGAAACTGATGAGGAATTACTGTTTTATTAGAGTTGCATTTAGGGTTGTTTCCAAGTATAAAGATATATTTTTCTATAATTGCAACTTTAACTCTCATATATAAGATGAAATACTATTGGTTTGGGCAACGCCAAACGTAATTACATTGGCGAATTGGGTCAACAAATTTATGCATATTATTTATTTCTCGTTCTTTAGTTTTTTGTATTGTAATATGTTTTTGCAAGTTTTTCTACTATCGTGCTTTCATGGTCCGGTAACTGGGGAGATCGATGTACCTTTGGACCATGACATGGCTATTTTCTAGGCAGAAAGGGCTAGCAACGCCGAAATTTATACCACATGGCAGCACAAGGCAAGATTATGCCTTTGATGAGATGTTCCTTACGAAGGGTCAAGTTTGATTTTATGCATTAAAAAAAATAATAAAAAAACATGCAACTTTCTTAATCCAAGTCTTTTTCCCCTTCAGAATAATATTTATTGTTGATCTGTTTTTAAATGGGTAATTCATATCTTTTAATTATAGTATCTTTGATGTTATTCTGGTGAATTGATCAAGAAACAGATCGGATTTGCTTGTGCTCGATTCACGTGGCTAAATATAATTTTGAAGGATAATTTTTTAACACCTAATACTATTTAACTTTTTTAGGGACTTTTATTTACCTTCTTCGACGTTGGCTATCTTTTTCAATTACAGTGTAACAAGTTATTTAGAAATCGATAAAACTCGAATTACCAGAAAAAGAAGTGGAAATTCGTAAAATTTCAAAACGAGTTATTTGTGCGCAAATCAAGCATTTTCTAGGTGTTGTAACACTTTTGTTGTAGGATTCTATCAGTTAATTGTTACAATTTGCCTTGCTTTATTCACTATATATAATTTTCCAAACCTTGTACGCTTAATACTTACCTGATTTAAAATTAATAATATTGAACACCCTTCAACACATTGCTGACTTTTCCAGTACTTGCTTTGTTTGTTGCATAAAAATTAATAATATCAAAATATATTTATTATCATTTTAGATATAAAAATAGAGCTATAGATGATTATAAAAATGACTTTCGCAAGGATTTGGATAGTAGACTTTGATATTTAGATTATAATGTTCAACCATGTTATATTCTTTATTTTCTAATTGATCTGGATTGTTTTCTTCCTCTGTGAATCAACTAGTGTGAAACACGTGAAATGCACGGAATGTTTTGAGAATGTATTTTTTTTTTTTTTTCATATGATTAGTTCGAGATTTCATTACATGTTTTTCCTATGGTAAATATTTGTCTTTTTCCACTAATTATGGAATTTAAGTTTTTAAAACTGGATACTTACACTCTAATTTTCTTTTGAATTCGTTGAATATAAAAAGAACTTATTTGAATAGAACTAGTTACAAAGTCTTTTAAACCTTACCTTCTAATATTGAAAATGAATGCAATTAGTCAGCAAATATGATATGGAAAACCTTATTCGTAAATAATATACATAAAGACCGTATGACGATCAGGGAATAGCAAGAGATTTATTGCAGAGTTCGTATTCATATTCTTTGATTAAAAAAAAAAAGGAAAAAGAAAAAAGTACTCACTATTTTAAACAGATGTATAATACACAAAAAGACCGTGAGTCGACCAGGAACTTGGTACGCTAAGAAAGCCGGAACAAAAAGCTCCATCTTGCGGCGGGTTGATTATGTTGTGCACAAATCCCTTGGGCAAGTAGCAACAAAAAGTCCTGAATAAGATCGATTGCAACAAAAGCGGCAGATTTGGAAGGGAAATATCCATATGCACTGAATATTCATGGAATGGAAGCACTTTTTAAGGAACCACGCAGACACAAATACAAGTATTACCGCGCACGCAAGTCTGTAAGAACTTTTTTGACGACAATTGATATAAACTGCAGTGGAAATTTTTATTCGAAAAATTTGGCTTTGACATACAGCCATAACTAGAAAAGGGAAAACTTAATCATGGTGGTCACAAAAATGTAGGCTGAACTCCTCTATAGTGCTATGCTCCGTACCCCTCCGTATTAAAATCTCAACCGTACATTTGCACAAGAAAACATCAAATGGATAGATGAAAAATACATACAGGGCCTCATTTTGGTGATTTTCTTTCTACATTTCGTTCGGGCTATTTGGAACCCTGTATAGTAAACACGGCAAGAGAATAAATAAGCCATGGAGGATAATGGAGAACAGTATTACGGAGGAAAGCTCAACCAAAAATGTGCTCTATCTTGCGACAGCATTCAACACACATTCACACACACAAGAAGAAATAAGGGAATTTCTATGGTAGCCAAACTGCTCGAAAATTTATGCTATTTTTTTTCTTCCCATCTTGTTAAGGGATTGGTCGATTGAAAACCACTCCCGTATGAATGAAGATAAAGAATGTGACATCTACAATGAGAATAGACCATCACTCACTAATGTTACAAAGTTGAAGGTAAGAATTATTGAACATTACAAATTTAGACCAGTATGATTTATATTTAGAGATAGCTAAATCCAACCATGGCTTGTAGTTTCCATTATAGTGAACAACAGCTGCATTATCTATTTCCGTTAGGTTAAGGGCAGGATCATAACCGAGTCCAAGCACATGCCAGCTCCGGTCCAATGGATATGTCAAGTTGTAGAATGTTATAAGCCCGGGTGGCAATGTCCCAAGTTTCCAAAGAGTTCTATCCTCGTTCTGCAAAACAAAACACAAACAAGTTAAAAACTAGGAGTGATATTGCATCCATAAATCATGGCTAACAATTAGCAACCAGGAGAAAACTACTGCTGAAATGCTCCAGCTATTAGATAATAAGGTAACAACAGTCTATTACCCTTTATAAGTATGACAATGAGTAGAAGTTCTCTAGTAAGCACTACAGGTTACGAAAGGATATCAATAAACCACAACCCTAGACCGGAAGAGGAAAAGAAAAGAAAAAACAAAATCTATTATTGGTCACGTTATGTTCATGAACAAGACAGACTTAGAAACTTGATATACGATGAGCAGGTAGGTAAGTCTTTAAGTTCAAATATATTTGTATCAGATTCAGATAGTTGAGCTACTAGAGTTTAACGTAGATTTTCGAATGACTTATATATGATAGCGTTTTAAAAACCTAGGTTTTATACAACTCAAATCACTCTTTGGATTCATTGGCATCACATCAATGCCTTAATAATCAATCTGAGATCTCTTTGTTAGTTTCAAATTTCTAAATCCAAAAGTAACATGAAAAATGTAGAAAGAAGGAAATTCAAGCTCCCTTTTGCCCTTCGGAAACATCAACATTATCAAACACCAGAAATTTTAGTCCATTCACAATTCAAATAATCTGGAAGAAAATTAATACAATTCCTGTAACTAAATCTTAAAAAAGAATTGTGTCTATAACCAAAAATGCAAGGGATATATGACAGTCATATCAATTTATTTTTCTTTTAACTGGTTAGCAGGACAATATTGACCTCAAATTTATTATAAATGAACTCAATGACTATAATAGTGCCGCCTATCCTAAGACAGTCATGCACCCATATAAGATAGCAAGCACTTGTGCAAATGTGTGCGAGAGAGGCAGGGAGATAGAGGGTCAGTTTGTGTTGTGCTGTGTGAGAGATAGAGAGTGCAAAAGAGAATATGATTCCATACCATTTCTTGCCAATGATGATATATTCCCGTAATGTCTCGCTTCCTCCACTCCTTCAAATCAAACATGTTCATGCCAAAAGCCCAGCCACAAGAATTTGGGTCAAAATTCTCAGAGATCTTCGGATTAGAAAAGTTCAAATACTTGTCAAATCTATGAAAGCTCTCCTTACAGGTCTCCACAGCACCAATCACCATCCCTTGCAAATTTACCGACCAAAGAGGTGTCAAATCCTTCTGAACTACAATATCATCATCCAGAAATAGGATCTTATCCACCTTTGGATAAACTTCAGGAAGGTAAAACCTGAGGTGATTAAGCATGGACAAATATTTCGGGTTCCGATACTTTAAGTTGTCTGTGCCCGCAGATAGAGAAGAAGCCTGATTAGCCTTGAAGTAATATTCCTTCATTCGGGCAGATTCAAGTTGGCGAAGTACAGGACAATAAGAAGAATTTAGCCATGTGAAATCATCCACATTTTCAACTTGGACCGTCGCACTTTCAGGAGGATTGACAAGAAACCACATCTTCATAGCCGCAAAATTCAGCTTGTCGGTTACTATGTGGAAAACATGCTTTTCCGGTTCCTTAGCATGCAAAGCCGTTGAATTTACAACAACCGATGTTGCAAGCACGTTATCAGAAAAGATGGCGTAATGGTACAGGGAAGTATCTTCAAGTTTGTCTTTGTTGGGAAACGCTTTGTTTTCATAACCCTTAAGGTAATAGTCTGTTGTGAGTTGAAGAGGAAGGCAATGCAAAGGCCTAGGAAGTACTTTTGCGGCTAGCTGAATTAAGAAAGCACTCTTCTTTCTCAACAAATTTACGTTCGTTTCAGTAGACTGAAGCATGGCCCTCAACTTCCTTGCTACTACAAGACAATCATACAATTGGTCCTTGGCTGTAGACAACATGTGACCCATAGCTTTTGCTCGATCAAGAGCACTGGAATGGGAATAGAGAGAAATTGCACATTAGAACACAGATCCAACATGCATAATATAGAGCTCGTATTTTTTGCAGTTTATACATGAGACAGCACAGTTGCATTTGGTTATGTTTTAAAATCTTCTTTCTGGTATGAAAACAGACCATTCAAGGAACGCGTTTGGCAGATTGGTTCCGAAAACACTTCCTAGAAAATCACCAAGAGAAGCTACAGTTTGAGAAATCCTGCACAATGGTGTTCTCATTGCTTCCAATATTTTTTAGGTACAATAACCAAAATAACATAAAACATAATTTCGATTTGGCACCACAACTAGTTGAAATGAGAAGAAAACATACTGGAATCTTGACCACCAACAAACAGTTCATGTTACCCCGTGGAAGTATTTTCAAAGTGGTGTTGTATTAAACTCAGATAAGGTTACTTAATTATTCGGCTTGCCTAACACAGAATTGGTCAAATAATAAAATTTACTCACAAGCACCTATCGAATTTGAGAAAAGAGGTTATCAGTACAAAGTACCAAAAGTACACTTACCTTTGAGAAGTTTAGAAGCAGAAAAAAGAAAAAGAAAAGAAAAAAAGAACCAAAACATAGACGACCAAGTATAAGCATACAATCAAACAAGACTGTGTAAACCAAAGTAGGAAGATAGCAAACCTAGGCTGCAGCTCAGCATCAGAAGTTGCTTCTCCAATTGCAAGTTGACTTTCTCTAGAATGCTTCAAAAGGGAATCATATAGAACAATTTCATTTTTAGCTTTGGCAATATTAGCATAAACTTTGGCCATGATGATCTGATCAAGCATAAGCTTCAAAGTTGAATCAGAGTTCGGATTTGCATATTCTATTCTCCAAATTCCATATCTTTCCTTAACAGAGGTGTCAAACTCGTTAGTCCTTTCGATAGCAGCTTCTTCCATCTCTCTATCAGCATCTCTGTCTTGTCGAATAAGCTCTGAAGCACGAAGAGCTCTTCTTTGCTCCCGTAAAATCTGAAGTATGACAAGAATGGCATGTAAAACCAAGCTAATAAAAACATTGAGAATGTAAGTGATCAAAAGGATTTGAATATTCACCCGGCGCTTGAGCTTTATCGGATTTGTAATAGATGTTTGTAGCCCCGTTACTTTTCCTCCAGAATGATGCTCATCAGTAAAATGCGCAGCATCATCATCAGAATCGCCTTGAAATGGATCTTGGCGCGTCTAAGGGTGCATAACATGTATAAAATTTATAATCAAAGATATACTATATAAATTTTCGGTATAATTTAGTAATATCAGAATGCTATATCAAATATTCAACATGTAATTGTATAATTTCTGTAATCTATAGAATATTTAACCTTGAATTAACTATGAGTACAAATCTTTCAATACCTTCCAAAAAGAAAAGTTCAAACAGTTCAAACATATCAGTTTTTTTTAAGAGAATCTCAAGCTTAAGATGGATGGAAGTACCTCGGAAATATTTACGGGTTCATGGCTTCCAACAATGGGATTTGTCCACACCCAGGATTGTGACAAGTCCCTAGACTTCACTTTCCTAATTTTAATATCACCATAAGCATCTATGTATGTTACAATAATGTCAATATCCTGCTAAAAAGGGGAAAATAAGACTCATTATACAAACTTCTGCAATAAACAGGATAGCGGCGTGGTCACTAATTACCTTTCCATCTAATGAATTGCCACCTGAATCCTTTGTAATATGACTCTGTGCCTGGAAAACCATCAATCGAGAACATGTGAATAACTTCAAAATATGTCTCACACAATTTATTATCATTTGTTACATTTATCAATGCATGTTCACTGGCAACATCATTCTTTCCTCTATTCCCAAGTTCCAACCAAGCGGAGTTGTGGAGACTTGTTTTCTTTTAATATTTCATTGCTATGGTACGACTTCAACCCTTGCCCTCTCATTTGTAAGTACCAAGGCAATCCCAATTTCCAAATGCTCAATGAGCAAGCTGACAGGGGGTGAAGGATTGTTAAAATGGAAAAAGCTGCCCAAATGGCATTTGCTTGGAGGGCACCAGCAAGCTCAGAAAGTGAGGATACAATCCTTTCAGAAAACAGATACAAAAGAAAATAAAAAAAACCCCGAGCATCTGCCACATGCACTAAGATGTACCATTGGATTTCTACAGTGCAATTTTAGTTGATTTTTATATAACCTAAGCATATAAAAATTTCCTATCACCTGTCATCTTCCCATTTTATTTGATCTTTTTGAAAGACTCATATCAATTGTCATCTGACCAACTGTGTTATGAATCTTTTTTTCTTGTAAATCGGGCTTGGAAATAAAATACTTTAAAAACATTGCAGTCTACCAGTTTCCTTTTATTACAACCCAGACACTGACATTATACACACACACACACACACACACATATATATTTCATTTTGATGAATGAAACACCAGAATTATTTAGTTCATTAATTACATATCTCAATCCAAGAGAAAGGATCCAATTACAGAAGTAGGTTATAAAATCACCATGAGCAGCAAAAAATCACTGACATGGCAAATAGGCATATCATATTTCAGAAGCTGG
This sequence comes from Embelia ribes, assembly GCA_001753735.1. Lineage (NCBI taxonomy): Eukaryota > Viridiplantae > Streptophyta > Magnoliopsida > Ericales > Primulaceae > Embelia > Embelia ribes. Next base: position 8,727 of record MKEJ01039033.1, read on the forward strand.
GAATGACAATTTGGCAATTCATGGGTTTAACTTTCCAAGTAACACAGCATGAAGTGCATTAATACAACGTTACATGTACCTCAACAAGTTATTAGTGAAGATAGTACCAACAGATAAAAATCAAGGAATAATAAAAATACGAAAACAAAGAACCAGAGGATCCACAGTTTACTACAGCCAGCATGAATCTATTTTAGCCTTTCAATAGTAAGAAATGCATTGGAGAAGATTAAATTTTGCAAACAATATCGATTTATAAGCATAACAATAGGAAAAGTTTGAGAGATTAACCTTTCTGCCAACACATTGAGGGCAGTCACTCAGCGACCAATGTGCTTTAAAACTCCCCCTCCTGGAAGAGGTTCAATAAACTTTTACGAGGAAGCAACGAGAACAAAACACAAAAGGATATACAACTAACTGCCTAGAAAATAAATATTTACACAAATAATTTCACAAAACATTATTAATATTGTTACAGGTAGATATTCTAATGAATGATCTTACACTTTTCCAGTATAAGGCAAGTTGCCATCAGCAATGGCAATATGGATAATGACCTGCACGGGTTAAAGTGAAACCAAAACCATATTAGAAACAACATACGTATAGCATCTGTGACAAAAACATTGATGTGTAAAGGAAACCTATAGCCAATAGTAACCATTGTGAGCCATGTACTTCCTATAAAAGGACCTATTATAGGAAGGAAAGTAACTCCTTACTAACCGCAGACTAGATCCGTATATAAGCAATGTGGAACAATTAACAAGTTCATATAGTAACAAATAACAATGGAACAGCTATAAAGTTGCCAAGCACTTCATGAAAAAGAAACCTTTCATTTTTGGCTGAAGAAAGCACATAGGGCAAGCAGTTGCAAGTTCAAGCCATAGGAAAATGAACTTGCTTCTGATAGTCATTTTCTTTCAGCAACAGTGAAAATAAATACGATAACATAAGTTTTATTAACACCAAATCAGAAATCTGTCATTCATGTGGTAATGTATTATTTTTCAATTTCATTTACCATATTAACAATTGTAAAAAATACTCACAATCACGTAGGAAAATGTACGAATACCAATGTGGTTAGCCCATGTTCATTGATCCTATTTTTAAGGGCATTGCCATAAGAATCCCTATTTTCAACCCCTCAAATTTAATCCCAATCCCTCAAATTTTAAAGTAGAGACTAGGAAATGGAAAATAGCCAAAACCAGATTCCTTGAACTTAAAAATAAGAAATGGATTATCAATAGTCCCCTCATTTGAGGGAGTTGGTAGCAAACCTTCTAATTTTAGAGGATTCAATAGCGTTTGGATACACTAGTGAAAGGGTTAGCTTGGATTTAATCCCTAAATTTAGGGTAATAACTCATTTAGGGACACTGATAGAGTGCCCTAAGGAAGATATCAATATCCAAGGTGAAACACGTTCCCACAGTTACTGTACATGATTTTATATACATATATCATTGCTCTTAATAATTATTAATTTAAGTTAATCTGTTTGAATAGTTATTTTAAGCTTAGTTTGGGAGTAATACAGCTTTTCAAAATCCTCTTTTCAAAAATGTTTTTTAAAGTTAATTCTAAAAGCCGGTATAACCCCAGTGTTCAATAAATATATATTATAAAATTTGCTTCGATAGCTAGTGTGATGTTTGGTAAAATGATTTTACTTATTTTAAAAAGACAAAAGTAAGTACTTATGGGAAATAAACAAATAAAATTGAGTTCATTTTAATAATTAATGATGGGAAAAAAAAGAAATAAGTTTTGAAAGTATCTAAAAGCACCCTTGGAAAAGCAAAAGCAGATCAAAGTCAACCAAATATTAGGCTACAAGCTCCAAGAAAAGAAAATAAGAAGCACATAGCAAACAGCAACACCAAACTGACCTAAGATCATTCATACCAGTCTTTTTCATTTACTTTCTTGATCTTATTTCCTGAAAGTCATTCCTCTTCCAAAACAGAAATGGATCATATTCAAACTTTCTATGTGATTAAATTATTAACATATAAATTTTAACAAATTTTAAAAAAATATTTCTCCAATATAATGGTATTTTTTTTTTTTTTGGAGGGAAAAATAACATTTTCTAATGGAGAAAGGGTGACCAGTTATTTCTAATCCAACAAAGTCACTATAACAATTTCAAGAAAGTTTTCTGGAACAGAAAGCTGATGGCATTCACATTAGCGTTTCTAAATGCTAGATTTCTCCCATTTGATTTCTCATTTGAGAAATAAAAGATAGAAATGTCCCGCAAGTCTTTCTATTTTTCTGAGTTTTTAGAAAACTTTCCGGAAATGCTACAATAGATTTCTCAAAACAGAAATTAACAATTCACAGGTTCCCTATTAAAAAAATAATTTTTTTTCCAGCAAATTTTTAAAATATTGGTCAAGATTAAGTAAAATAATTTTTTATATTTTATTAT
>MKEJ01039036.1:0-11850 GCA_001753735.1 Embelia ribes
TTTAATTTTTTTTGTACATTTGGGGGCTTTTGGCCGAGAGAGAGGGGGAATCGAAACCGAGACTTTTGCTAATGAGATTTACTTTGTTTTTCCCAAAACCAGTGGGGTAAAGTGTGAGCAATCAAAATGCGTTAGGTATTTCTTATAATTGCAACACATTACGGGGGTTGAAAGTGTAATAAGTATCTTTAGATTCTTCACATATGCTCATAGCTACTTTCATCATTGGGCTCTGAATCCCAAATCTCTCTCTCTCTCTCTCTCTCTCTCTCCCCCGCGATTGCCGGCAGTCCAAATCGAACTGTGATGGGAGGAGAATTGAGGTACGAGATAAGTCAGGAGGCGTACATAAAGCTGGTGCTACATGCCCTAAAGCACAGAACCTCCGCCGTCAACGGAGTACTCGTCGGCCGGATCTCCGGCGGCGGCGATGTGGTTGAGATCTCGGACGCCGTACCACTCTTCCACTCCCACATCGGCCTCCTCCCTCCCCTCGAGATCGCTCTTATTCAGGTTTCATCTCATCTCTCTTTGTAAATTTGTTTCAATTTATTTATATTTTTTTTTCGGAAACTAAATTTGATTAGTTTTCTTGTTAAATTGTGATAATTTGGGGTTAAAATATCCTTTTTCGGCTTTAATTTAGGAAATAGGCTGGTAGGCTCATTTATAGTAGAAACTAATTCCAGATTTGATTCATTCATATATATGGAGAATAACTATGATACTGATGAAATTGGAGAAGTAGGTTTTGATGAAAGAAAGAAAAAAAAAAAGGTTATTGGGTTAACCATTAAATTTAATGCCTAATATTTTCCTTTGTGACTTGGGTGCCAGGAAACAATTAAGGTTGCATACATCATATCCGCCTAGAGCTCGCAATGCTGGAGTTTTGTGCACTGGGCCGTCTATATATAATATACCCTACTGGAATAAGCATTTTTCTTACCTTGACTCAAAATAATTCCAATTATGATATTTTGATGTTAATAGAGGTTTACTATTGTGCTGAAGAAATTGGAGAAGTAAAATCTTTATTGCTGGATTAAGATTATGTGGGGAAATCGATGTTATTTTGGGTTCGGAAGTGGGAAGATTTTATGTGCTACAAATCCAAAATCTTTGTATACAGAACTAGTCATACCTGTTTTCCTTTGAGATCTGAATCAATATAATCTTTTGATAGAAAAGATTGCATTTTAATGGGATTAAGCTTGTCCCTTATAATTTAATGTATAAGAAGCTTGACTTTTTACCTTCTCTAGAGTGGAATAAAGAATTTTATGAATTTAGAAAAAGTTTTTCCCGTTATAGTTTATTTATGTAGAGTGAGTATGGGGGAGTACAAACCACATTTTGCTTATTTGTTGGACTTATATTTTGTGCATAATATCGCTAGCCATTAGGTTTTGATTGAACTCAGAAACACCATAATGCTTTTAAGAGGATAGCATTTTCGTCAGAGTTTGCTTAACCCTTCTATTTTAAAGCATAAATAACTTAAACTTGCTTTTTCTTCGGCTGTATTAACGAACTTTTAATAATCCCTCTTTTAAGAAGATTTGGTTATGATGGATTGATGTAGATAGAGGAGTACTATGGTGTTCAAGGTTTGGGTGTTGTTGGATACTTCCACGCCAATGAGAGATTTGATGATCACGAACTGAGTAATGTTGCCAAGAATATAGGTGATCATATGCACCGCTACTTTCAACAGGCAGCTTTGCTTTTGGTAGGTTTACTGCTACACTGTTATCGAAGAAAGTTCCTTTACATCTTCTTCTTATGTTAATATGTGTCTGAAAACCTAACGTCTTTTAATTCCTTTGTTTTGTCCTTTTCAATTTCAGTTAGATAACAAGAAACTTGAAGCCCTACCCAAGGGAAAGGATAGGAGCCCTGTAGTGCAGGTGAGTCTTTTTTACTGATAAAGTCAATGGCTTTTTGCTAACTTTAGTCAAAAGAACGTAATGAGAGGCGGTTCACACCTCAATTGTCACTGCATTTTTCAATTTGTATGTGATATTCTCGTTCCCTGTTATTTGTTACCTTCTGTAAACAATTGGTTTTGTTTTAATGTGAATTGTATGTAGCTTCTTTCTTCTTTGATGGTTTCAATGTACAAATAAGGATGGTATTTGAGATTTGATGCACAACATATTTTGCTTCGCCTTTTTAATCTAAAGTATTAGTCAATCATGTAGTACAGAATTGCATTGTAAGGTAGGATTCCTTAATATCGATAATGGATATGCCAAGTTTGTCAGTTTGCAGTTTTAGTCATGCCTTATTCTCGTGTCACTCCCACCTATGTATCAATCCATATTTTTATTCCTAACGTTGGTAATCTGTAAAGAAGTATCCATGAACTTTCACCTACTGTTATCCATTTTACCGAAAGTAAACTTATTGTCTGGTTTCTCTTTCTTTATTCAGCTCTATGCAAGAGGAGATTCTTCGAAGAGTTGGAAAATAGTTAGTCCGGATAGTAGCAGCAGATTGAGCTTGAGGGAGCCATCGGCGAATGTAGTACTGTTGGACTATATTTCATCTCAGAAATGGCAGCAAGTAGTCGACTTTGATGACCACCTCGATGACATTAGCAAGTAAGATGAAAAGAGTTTTATGTCCTTCAAATCTTATCATGACTAGATCCATAACGTATACTCATTATTTTGCATGGGGCTTGCACTTATCTGCAGGGACTGGATGAACTCTGATCTTTTCAAGTAAAGCTTAAGCTATTTGCAGATTGAGCCTCACGGCCATGATTATTTTTCTTTCGTTTCTTTGTACTATTGATTATGTCTCCTTCTATGTGAGAGAGTTTTGACACTTGCATGTGTGGCGAAATCCCGCTGATGTGTGAATTGTGTGCTGATTTTATTTTTTCCCGTTAAGATTTTCCAGATTTTTGTATCAATCTTTACCTTTGGATTCTACAATTTCTTGTTACCATGCTTTTTAAGTTGAGAACCAACGAAGTTAAACTGTATGAGCTCTTCTGATTTGCTTTGGATTGTAATTTCGCTCTATTGGAGATGAATTCATGTATTATATATTTTTATTCTAAATTTAAAAGATAATAGTCGAATTTACTAAAGCTGATGGGTACGTTAAGCCTCGGGCATTCAAATAACAGTTTGACAAGTTGTCTAGAATGTGAAAAAAGATATATATATGCTTGTAAATTGATGTGTTTGCACATTTTTAATAACGTAACCCAATTGAGTACTTCTTCTCTTCTCTTCTCTTCTCTTCTCTTCGAAATTTCATTTTCAAAACTCTATTCTTTAAAAAAAATCATTTCCAAACTTCTCGTTTATAAAAAAACGCCATTTGGTTCAAAACACGTATAATGCTACTTCAATGAATGAATGCCAACTCATATGACTATGTAATTCATTCTAAGACTTATCACATTTCATGCTTCATAAATTCACTAACAAATGGTACAAATTGGTTCTACTTAATGATTGGCAACTTTTCTGAACTTCATTGAGAACTGAATAGATTAAAAAAACAGTACTAGTATCTTCATTTTTCAACTTCTCAATCTCTGTTTTTTTTTTTTTTTTTTGGCCCGTCTGTGGTTACTGTAGTATAGGCTGTGTTTTGTGGTCCCACATTCTAACCATTTTTGTCTATGAAGGTGGAATCGACACTAGCAATGCAAAACCTTCAACCAAAGATCAAAGCAATCCAAGAAAGATATAAAGGGAACCAGGTGAGATATTTTCTCCTTTCTTCGCCATCTCCTGCATATGTATCATTTAAAGAAATGAGACATGTATGAAATCTCTCGCTCACATTAGTCTTGAGAAAAAGTAGCTTAAATGCATGGATTGTTTAACTTGGCGTCACATTTAGCATGAAAAATGAACAATCACTGAGAGCAAAATGGTGAGTATGGAGGAGAAAAGGATTGGCTATTGAGAATAGGACTACGCGTAAATCCTATTGGGTGCTTTATATGATTGATTCGATTTTTCTGCTAGTCATGCTCTGTATAAATTGATGCATGCTTATCCTTTTCATACTTGGATTTTCCATGTAGGAAAGGATTCAACTAGAGACAGCACGTCTTTATAAGCAGGCAGGGGTTAACCCTTTGGCAGGTATACCTACAGTCTTGACTCTTGTGTATATTTTTTTTTCTTTTCTGATAATCACTTTGGTGCTAAACCATGATATTTTGTCTTCCAACGGTAATTATTATCACATCAGAGTTATTAATGTATGATATTTATTTTCCTTTTCGCTTTTGAGGGACCACTAAGTTGCGAATTCTTCCAATGCCAACACATGCCAAAATTTGCCCTTATGTGAATAACAGGATGTTTACCAACTTTGGCTACAATACCAGTCTGGATTGGTTTATATCAAGCTCTTTCAAATGTGGCAAATGAGGTAATTGAGTATTTGCTGCTTCATTAGCTTTTAAGTTTCATCAAGTCGCTTGTACAGGTAGTTTCCTGCTGATCTTACACATTTATGCTCAAAGGGACTGTTGACAGAAGGTTTCTTTTGGATCCCTTCTTTGGGAGGACCGACTACCATAGCTGCCAGACAAAGTGGATCTGGAATTTCTTGGCTTCTTCCTTTTGTGGTAATGCACTGAGAATCTGCATATTGAATTTTATGCTTTTGCCTCACTGGGATTTTATTTATATAATTCCAGTCCTTAGGTTGCCCGCGCTTCTTATCATGAAGATTGTATTATGAATAAACTTCCCTTTTTTGGAATTTTACAAACAAACTTGCGCATTAATTATCTACCAGGATGGCCATCCACCACTTGGTTGGAATGACACTGCAGCATACCTTGTATTGCCTGTCCTCCTTGTGGTTTCTCAGTATGTTTCAATGGAGCTCATGAAGCCTCCCCAGGTTAATAATGAGCCTTTCTGTTTGACATTCGATGATTAGTTATAGTCTGTGCTTGAAGTTGTCTCCTAAATCAGTTAACTTGTTCTGGCAGACTGATGATCCTTCTCAAAAGAACACGCTTCTTGTTTTCAAGTTTCTCCCACTCTTGATAGGTTATTTTTCCTTGTCCGTCCCATCAGGATTATCAATTTACTGGTTAGTTTAGCTACCTATTTATCTACCCTGATAAATTACCGTCTTAAGTACATCGTCTTGTTCTATCTTTTTCTGTTTCTGCCTCTAAAATGGCCAATTACCTAGATACACTACTATCTTAAGTACATCGTATCTTTTTCTCTTTGTCAGGTTGTGTGACATAATGAGAATCAATTAAGGTTAACTAGAACAAGTACTTGAAGTGAAATTTTTATGCATGAAACAAGGTTTTGTACTTTCGGTAGCTGATTGTAGTGGGTAATGAGCAATTATAGATCATCACATTATTATAAACTGATTTTAGTAAATAATGAACCGAATGCATGTAATATTACTTGATGAAATCGAAAAAATGGGGGACTGATGGTTTCTATTTTGTTATGCTGTGGGTGGATAATTTTGTCTAAGATGAGGTCACAAGTTGGCATATATATCCTACTATTAATATAATCTTCAATGAGACATTGAAGTTGCATTGTGCATTTTGACGTGAGATGTCATAGCATTTCATCTTTTCCATTGGAAAGCTGACACCTTTTTTATCTCCTGTGGTGCACAGTTTAATTATGACGAGTTTTTTGGCATAGGCTTACGAATAATGTCCTCAGCACTGCACAACAAGTATGGTTGCGCAAACTTGGCGGAGCTAAACCTGCTGTAACTGAGAACGCAAGTGGCATCATTAGCGCAGGGAGGGCCAAACGAATGGGCTCTCAGCCAGCACAGCCTGGTGAAAGGTTTGTTCAGGAGTGGATATTGCAAAGTTTATGTATTTAAAGCTTCTGTCGCTTAAAATGGTGCTTCGCTTCATTAAATGGGCTCAGGTTCAGACAGCTGAAGGAAGAAGAGAAGAAAAAAGTCAATAAAGCGCCACCTACAGAGCAGATTCAAACTCCAGCCCCCATATCTGAATCTGAAGACAACTCTGACAAAGATGATGATGCTAAGGTAGAATCTGACTCACATTTGTAACTGCTTGAAAAAATGGCTTTTTTCATTCCTCAGTGTATACTTGTGGGCCCCATAGCTTTTTATATATATATATATATATATTTACATTTACCTGATGAGTTTAGAAGTTTGAAGAATTTGAGAACTTTTTGTTTCTTAAACAATGGTGGACTATTTTAGTATTTGTCAAACTGGCCAGAGTGCAAATTTTAGTTTGGTGTACAAAAAAAGGCAGGGATGATTTGAGATTAATGATAATACAAAAAAAAAAAAATGTATCATGATTCTTTTGGTCTCAAAATTAACTGTCAAAAGAAGAGATTTATGGGCTAAATAGCAAATGTAAGGTGTTATGTTAAATCTCATCAGTAATGAGTTGTTCGCTAAAATAAATATTATTTTTAAGCTTCATAGTTGAAGTGTTTTTTTAAGTATTGTGTGCTATATAGTACACGTAATTTTGAAGTTTTATGTTTAACTCTCATCCATAACGAGTTTAAGCTATTAACTTTAGTTCTTGTTTTGAAGTGTTTTCAAGTGTATTATCTACTATAGCACACATAAATTTGAGTTTTATGTTAAATCTCATTAGGAATGCGATTTTTTGTCAAATTAATTCAATTTTGAAAATTCATATTTGAAGTGTTTTTTGAGTATTTTGGGATCTAGCACATATAATTTCGAATTTCTATGTTGAATCTCACATATTACTCGAATGGGCTTTTATATCTTGGGAATAGAACTAACCCAAAGATTTTTACAGAATGAGGAGGTTCCTGACAAGCTGTATGCTTCTACTGCAAGCAAATCAGTTCCAGAATATTCCCAGCCACGGAGGAGTAAGCGATCTAAGAGGAAGCGTGCAGTATGAGAATTTATTAATGTAATTTATATTGCGGTTGGAATGAATTCAGTATAAACAAGTTGTATCATAGTCAAAATCTAGGGGCCATTTTTTGTTTCCTATCATCAAAATTAAGTTTATTTCTGACCCAATAAAGCTAACTTTTGTTCGATTCATAGTTTATCAATGTATAGGCCGTTTTGCATTGCTCAAATCTCAAGTGTACTTGCATGTACAATAAAAATTTAGCTTTTTTTTTTCCCACTAGAAAACGCATTCTTAGAATAACAATAGCTGAAGTTTTGATGCACCATTAATGGAAAATTTTGTTTCCGCTAGCAATCTTTGGTATATGACGTGTTTAAGTAGTTAGCAACAAATTTGTAGCCATTCTTCTTGAGCGGGGCCAGAAAATTCAGAACTACCCATATAATGATTATTGTACATGGATAAACATCTTAAGCGGATATCTCTCTACCTTACAAATATGGATAAATTCCAAAGATATGGTGTATTCCTCTGTGCTATGCTCATCTCTTTCGCTCGATATTACTTGAATATTGCATTAATGATTCATGGCCTTAATGGGGAATGATGATTATTGACTGGATTGGGTCCAGATGGTCGTTTATGTATATCTTCTCCTCTTCAACCTGCTTGGCATTATTTTGCCCAGTAGATAAGTTGTCTGCAGTATAGATTCTCATTTATGGGAAAATGTAAGTTGAGAAGATAAGAGAAGGATTACTGGTCATTACACTTACCAAAGATGTGAGAGCGCATCTGGTCACCAGCTGCAAGCTGGATTCTGCAGGACGGAGCTTGAGATCAACTCACATGAGGGTGATAAAGAAGGCAAGCATCATTTTTCTTTTACGGTGTTTACATTCTTTCTTTTCTTTAGCAGCACGTCTGTTTTAAACTTAAGAATGTATAGCAGATGAATGGAAATCGCCTTTTAGTCAATTGGAGAGAAATTTATGTCATACCTTTTCTTGTGGCGTGAACTGTAGTAATAGTGAAGCTTTGCTGTAGAAGCAATGCGATCATACGCCATAATAGCAGAAAAGAGATGAGAGCTTGTATTCTCCTCATCTGGGGGCTTGAATTTGGTTCAGCGCTTGAAATGAATGTAATGATGACCAAGTTAAAAACATGAAAGGGTGCTTGGGATTCTATTTATTAGTGAAGTGATAGGTTATTCTTATGGCAAATTGATTTTTTTTCTAGTTATGATGGCTTCCATTATGAAATTTTTGAATGCCCCCCATTATTTTCTTCACAGTTGTTGAACCATGCTGTTGGCATGCCAACGTTGGGACCCTCAGATGCATATATTTATGCATGAAGGATAATGCGTATAAGCAATGTGAGCGCATGTTCTGCTTGATCAGAGAATGGGTAGCTTCGATAAGTATGTAATGGTTGTGATCGTTGACATAAGATTAAACCTTGTACCCAGCAAGTTGTGATGTGCCGTTTGAGAAAATTCAGTGTAAGCATCAAATTGCTATCATCACTTCGGGTTTCTGGATATCACTTCTAAATTCAAGAGGATAGCGAGGCATGTTCACTCGTATGTCCTTAAATTGCATATTCTTTTGTGCAACAAATACTTCGTGCACTTCACCTTTTAACCATTGTTATAGACACAAGCACTGATGCCTTTCTTAAAACCACTAATGGAGTACTCGTCATGTCACTTTGATGGTAACGCTAGCGCTAAGTTTATCCAAAGCTTTGGATTTTTGGTAAAAATAGGTTATGTCATTATCCTATGTTTTGTACGTATGTTCTACATTAACCACTTAATTCTAGGTTAGCATTTTGAAGATGGAAGGATTGGACCATGGATCATTTTGAGTTGTTGACCCACTCATACTTCCTTGTTAGGTTTGGCATGGAGTCCTTTAAATGAGCTTATTCGTCCCGAATAAAAGACTGCATGTCTCGGCAGTTGGATAGTGAAGGTGAAGTTGCATCTAAGGGTAATATGACTCATTTTGATATTTTATACCCTATCTGTCCCATTTTAATAGTCTTGTTTTATTTTTCACGAGGATTAAGAAAAGACAAACAATGTTGTTGAAATGCTAATTTTTTTCATTACTTTTCTAATTTACCCCTTATTGAAAATTTCAAAAGGTAAAAATTTGTTCTTCTTGATATAAATGCACATTGGTAAAACGCTCTCTTAGCTCCTTTTTTTAAAACGAAAAATAGATTATAATTTGGGACAAATCAAAATGGAAAGTAAGACAATTAAAATGGGTCGGAGAGAGTATTATAAACTTCTACAGGTCCAGCAAGTTAATAAATCAACTACCACTGTCGTGTGCATTTTGTATGCAATATTTCTCAAGACAGTAGGTATATCGGGCATTCCTCTTGGTCATTGCACTGTGTCCTATAGGCATTATTTTACTTTTTTCTTGAATGTAGCATTATACTTTTTCTTGCCTAGGCCTTGTGTGGTTGCAATTATAAGTAAACTTAGTGAATAAGTTCACTTGTACGTAAAATGTTGTTTGGCAAAAAGAAAAGTAGATTTTCAAGTAAAGTTTCTTTTGTTAGCTGTAGCAAATAAAAAAGTGTCAATACTTTATATTCAAAACTTTTGTCACTTATTCTACTTATAATAATTCTCTTGAATTATTTATAAATTTAGAAGTTTGACATCAATTATTTCCTATGTTGGTAAGTACCATTGATATACACTAAGTTTTTATCAAGTGAAAGAACCACGTAAATTCATTTCATTAGATTTGTTTTTATTTTTTTATTTTTTTTACCTAAAAGACTAGTTAAAGGTATCATTTACAGCCCATAAAATAAGTATTACTTTTTCATAAGTGTTACTATTTACTAATAAGATATTGCAACATACCTAAGAAAACAGAAAACTCATTCTCAAAAGCTAGCGATTGTGGGAAGTAAATCCAAGACATTTTAAAGAATATATTTCATTCCCAAAAGTTAAGCTAGCTATTGAGGGAAGTGTGTTCACGATATTTTAAATAATTTATTTCATAACTTACACATAATAATTCATAATGTTCTGCAATTTACGTTCATATATAGACAGGTTGTACACTAGTGTTGTTAAAAAATTTTCAGGTGTTCACCTAGGCTTTTGGGCGAGACGAAGTCAAGGCACCTCATATTAGTCTAGATGAGGCACGTTGCTAAATGTGCCTAGATGAGCGCCTTGAGTTAAGGCACTAAGGCGAGCACCACACTCACGTCCTACTTTTCTTCTATTTTTTATTTTATCTTTCTATGCGTATGCTATTAACATATTATAATCATAATTCAATACTACTTACCAAGGAAAGGATCACTAGTATAAACTATATAAATAAGCTACATTCAATATGCCAAGACCAACTCCCATCGCCTATAAGAGAAACTTGTACTTCTAAATACACGAGCAAAAAGTTAAGATTTTAAGAGATTGTGTTACTTTGTTAAAAAATAATTAGCGTCTTACTTCACTCGGACGAGTGCCTTAGGAGATAGAGAGTCTTGACGTTGTAAAGGCGCCTATAATTTTTAACAACACTATTGTCCACTAGCTTGCTAGTCCCAGATACACGGAAGTTGCCCCTTTTGTGTCCAGTCGGTGGGTTTTGTGCTAGCAGACTAGCCTTGGCGGACCACTCGTTTAGGCATCACCTCAAGTCTTGCAAGTGTGGCATTAACAAGTAAAATCGCACTTTACTGATTATCTGGTGAATTCCATATGCTAGCATGGCCTTAATAATTATAGTAAAACACAAACAACACAAGTCTGTTTTGGAATTGAGGAAGTCAAAGGGAACAAGTTCCTGGTCGAAAAATGTGTGGGCTCCAAGACCCACAGGAGATTGTTAACTAGTCATAATCTTTCTAGAAGTAAAATTTTAAAAGAAATAAAAGGCATTTTTGTCTCTTAGACAAATACAACGGGGTAAAATTTGTTTGAAGATAAATTAAAAATTTTTTAAATTAAAAGTACTACTATAAAAGTTTATGCAATAATATTAACTAGTGTACGAAGGATAAAAGGAACAGAGAAAGCAAAACTAGTTTTAAAGTGGTTCGGTCAAAGATCAGTTGTTTTCCTACGTCCACTCTCTCAAGCATTGCTTGAGGTTCCTTTACCATCAAGATAACTTTATAACCAATCAGTTTCACAGATGTTGATTACTCTATTTGAGATTGTTCCCCAAATCAGAGTATACCCTTACAACTGGATAATGTAAAATCGAATTTTAAACGTATATTTATATTTGCACAATATCTAAGATGAGAACACTCGAGTATGAGATATTACAAGCTAAATATGAATAAAAAAAAAGTGAAAGAACTTCAGCTTCTTGGTATTACTTAAAGAGATGAGAGAACTTGAAAAATGGATGATTTGGATTATTGAAAAGACCCTCTATTAATACTGTTCGAGCTTGGTTTAGATTATGGTAGCAATCGTTGAGACATGGCAATGAAATCAACCTTCTTAATTCTCTGATCATGACCATGTGCAACCATTCTCTTGTCCGAGCTTGGACTTGTATATATGGGCTCTCAGTTCTTTATTCGTGTGTGGACCAATTACTATCTGTGTATGGTCGTGACTTGTCCATATGAGGACACACTTTGTCCATGTGCAGATACCTTAGTTTTGTGCGGACACCTCAGTCTATGTGTGTTTCAAATTTGTTTAGTTGTATGCTTGATATTGATTCCTTAAACAATCAATAAATATTATAAATAATATCATGACATTAGTAACATATTCGGGTATTAATTAAATTAATTATTTTAGTTATCGTCAAAATATATTGTATTAATACACAGGGTCAACAATCTCCCCCTTTTGATGATGACAACCTTAAAATAATTTATTTAATTAAGACTCCCCCTGAATATATACACGAATTTAAGAGTACAAAAATATAGATATAATTAACAATAATAAAATTTATTTCAAA
>MKEJ01039042.1:0-12072 GCA_001753735.1 Embelia ribes
ATATATAGGATATGAAAAATCTTTTTATCCTAATTTAAATATGATTCTATACCATATTTAAACTTTCCAAGTCAATCTTGGAATATCTTTGATATTTATCACATAGATAAATTATATATATGAAAAATAATATATTGATGTATATTGATATGTGGATATACGATAATGCAACAATAAAAACTAAGGTAAAATTATAAGTACATAGAATCAATATTTGTAAGATTGCTTTGACTTCTCGTATAAGTTTTAGCCAATTTAAAAATTGTAACGTAACTTCATGCATTGAATATTTTTTGTATTGTCTTTTTGTTGTATATTGGAGTCTTTACACAGCTGAAGTTAATCGAAAGCTTGACCTTCCGCTATGAAGTCTATTTCCGACCCTCTTATAACATGTAGTAGTGGCTACATACAAAATTTATCAAGTGGGAATCATGTAATTTGATTAATTACAAAATACAACATAGTTTAACTTTCGCATGCAAAAATTAAATAATTTTATAAAGATAATCATCTTAACATGAAATAAAGTACAAGAAAAAATTAGTTCTAGTTAGGTTCGGAATCAGCTTGGCCTTTTAAAAATTCACAATAAATAAGTCAAATCTAAACACAATAAAATCTGGACGAAGGTAGTTGTCTGGTAGTGTGATGGACAACTCTTGGTCAAAATTTTAAATAATGGTGATAGTTATGATAATGCTAACAGTGATAATATAACAGTTTCAAACTATAATAGTCGTGATGTAATGATAACAAAAATCGGAGCCATAAATTTTTTCGTCTTTATAAAATTTCTTTTAGCACAACGATTCCATTAAGTAATGGCATTACATGATTGTAATAGACGATATTTAAAACTTTGCCCTTTCCTATCGTATCAGAAATATTTATTTTAAAAACAAAAGTTGATATTATTCACATTTTTAAAATTTTAAATTTTGCACTGAACTCAAATATTCAAACTCAGATATGAATTAAAAAACTAGCAGCTTAGATGCTGCTGGGTACGGGAACTACTGGGCAGTCCCCAGTTTCATAAACTCTCATTGAGCTAATGTGAAACGTTTATTTTAAAAACAAAAGATGATATTAGATAAATTTTTAAATTTTTAAATTTTGTACTGAACTCAAATATTCAATCTCAGATATATTAATTAAAAAACTAAGCTTAGTTGCCGCTGTGTACGGAACTACTGGGCAGCTCCCAGTTTCATAAAATCTCATTGAGCTAATGTGAAACGTTTATTTTAAAAACAAAAGTTAATGATATAATTTTTAAAATTTAAATTTTGTACTGAACTCAAATATTCAATCTCACATATTAATTAAAAAAGTGACATCAAATACGGAACTACTGCGCAGCCCAAGTTTCATAAAATCTTATTGAGCTAATGTGAAACGTTTATTCTAAAAACAAAAGTTGATATTAGATACATTTTTAGAAATTTAAATTTTGTACCATACTCAAATAATCAATCTCACATATTAATTTACAAACCAGCAGCTTAGGAGCCACTGGGTACGGAACTACTGCACAGCCCCCAGTTTCATAAAATCTCATTGAGCTAATGTGCCAAACGGTTTCAACCTTGGACATTAAGTGGTCTAAAATTACATCACACTTTTTATGCAATGTTTCGAACGGGAAGTCCCACTTGCAGCATATGCCGGGCAATTTATACCCGATGTATTCCAACCGCTAATTTTTAAATTAATGGCTAAAACTGAATATATAAATTTTTTTAAAAAAATTAAAAAAAATTATTTAATTTCAACTGTTAATTCAAAAATCAAGTGCTTGAATCAATTCTTTTTGGTTAGCCCCGTATTCGTTCCTAACCTCATATTATTGACGTGAAAGGTTAGTTTTATATTCCTCAATAAACGATACATATTAAAAAGTAATATTATTAAAATAACAATAGGGAATCTATTTTTCAATTAAGAAAAGAGAATCTTTGAATCTTCGAGAAGAGAGAATAGTGGACTAGAATGGTCAAAAGAGAACCTTGGAAGATTTAAATCCTTAGTTATTCTCATGACAAAATGGTTCACCACAGAAAATATTTTGAGATTCTCTTAATTATAAGGGGACTATGGTCAGAGTAATTTACATGATGTTTCCAGGAAAATGCTACAAATCTTTACGAAAGCCCAACAGATAATCAAGAATTCAAGATATCAATATGTATCGATACGGCACTCATCCTTACTAATATTAGGCAATTATAATGATCCATAACACATCACATTCACATTTTATAGAATTTTTTTTGTTTTACATGTGTTTCACAAATTATTTTGAAGTCTTATCAAGTGTGACCTTAACTTACTTCCCTTCTAATGGGATATGTTTCACATCAATAGAGAGAGGGATCAATTATGAGATTACTTCGAAAACTAATTAGGTGTTTTCACCCAACTATTTATGGCATCTCTCTTCCCATTTTGGTATCTTTTTAATAAAAAATTTTGGTGCATATGAGATATCTTTTTAATAAGTGCATGTTCATAAGTATTTAGAAGTTTCCTTGTTCAAACGTGGACAGCGTATTGATCCTCTAGAACTAAATCAATGTTTGGTTCCAAGATAATAGTTATTAAAACAAAAAAGGTGATGCAAAGCGTAAACGAGAATCTTATTTAATCAAAAAGTTACGCACTTTTCGCCTAAATGAAATCTCTAAACCTTCTTTTAATATATATATATATAATTGGAATATTTCCACTTCTAATGTTCTAAGAAATTGTTTCTTTCTATATTGAATCATCTTATGCTGTGGTGGTCAAACCGAGCGACTTACTTTATCAATATAGTGATTAAATTATTAGGAAACTGAAGAAAAGAATCTTGCCCCGTCACCTTCTGATCTCATTATTGATGCTTTGTTAAATTTAAGTAATTTTTAACCAATCATATGGTGTGAACATTGGGAAACCATATGCATATGAAAATGAAAGTATTATAAGAGTCACGAGAGATACCTTGTAACCTTAGGCATGTGTAGACATATTTATGTTTTGAGCGCTAATAATAGAGATTGTATTTATATTTTATACATATAAGTATATAAATATGTAATTTTTTTTTTATATATTATCATTCAAAATACATAATATTGAATTTTTGTGGGTATAAAGATAATTTTTTAATGAATATGGATCCACAAAAGTCCTATGTACAATATTCTGAATGATAATATGTAAAAAAAATTTACACATTTGTATGTATAAAATCTCAATACATGAAAATTACCTCATAATGAGATAACTTGCAACTTTAGACATGTGTAGACAATAATTATATTTTGAGTGTCAAATAATGGAGATTAGCACATAATGCTCGGCACATGTAAGGATACGTATCCTAGAAGAAATTAACTTCTACTATTCTTTGACTTCACCTAAGATTTGCATATCATATTCCCAATGATGTTGTTCCATTTTTGTTTTTTTGCCACAGATATTGGAAACAATAAACACAAGATTCCATTTTCTTTCTTCTCCAAACAAGAAAATTATTTCTTGTGAGGAAATAAAAGTTGGGACATATTTGAAGAGTTTTTTTCACCAATTATATAAAAGAAAATATGTATTAATAAGGCTACAAATAAGTATGTTAGGCTTTGTAAAATACTTGGCCTATAAATATCAAAAGGATTAGAGGTGGGGTTGTTTAAAATAACATAAATCAATATACTTTGTTCAAATTAGAGTATGCATGCAATTTTCTTATAATTTTGGATCAAACTGTTTTTGGTTGCTTTTGTTTTTTAGCAATGAATAAATAAACAAATATAGCATAAACGGTTCCATATACTAGGCGTATGAACATTGTTTTACTTTTAATATTTACTTCTAATTTTTCATGATAATGTTTTTCGCAATTTTTTTGCTTTCGTTTTAGTTTTATATTTGTCTTAGTAGGTTGATGATATAATAACACTTTTAAGAGTATGTAACGAAGAAGTTTAAGAAAATATTAATGATGCAGGAGATAAAATAGTTTAATTATTTTTAGAAATAAGGTATGAAAAGTTTTAATTATTTTTAAATTTATATTTTTTATTAATCGGTTTATTATACTTAAATGAATTCTAAAATGGTAATACTTCCAAATGAATTAATATCATTTTATCAAATTTCATATTTAAAGAAGTTTAGGTTTGGAGTAATTCTATTATGAAAAGTTTATTATGTAAAAATTATTAATTTATGGGATACGTGTCAATTGGACACTTGTAAAAAATAGAGCGTAGATAGTTGAAGTGATAATTTTTATATAATTCTCTAATATAAATAATTTCTTTTTAAATTATAATTTTCATTATTTTATTTTCATGTATAAAGTCCGTTTTGGATATATTTTATGTATTCAAATAAGATTAGGTTAAAAACAATTCTATTGTGATAGTATTCTTAATAAAATAATATATTTTTAATAAGTTTATTTTTTAAGAAGTTTAATTTTGGTGAAATTCTATTATGATAAGTTTTTTATTTTAAAATTCTAAAATTATGAGACATGTGCCAAAAAAATTATACGAACTCACGTCATGATTAGACCGAAAGTAGCGAAGATGTAACTTTTATATTAATAAAAAGATATCATATAATTTTTCCACATACATAAATTATTATATGGTAGTGTGTTTGATTGTTTTAGTATCGACAGTTGAATATAACGCCTATGAAACTTTGTATTTATTGTATGGCTGAGTTAACGT
This sequence comes from Embelia ribes, assembly GCA_001753735.1. Lineage (NCBI taxonomy): Eukaryota > Viridiplantae > Streptophyta > Magnoliopsida > Ericales > Primulaceae > Embelia > Embelia ribes. Next base: position 4,731 of record MKEJ01039042.1, read on the forward strand.
GACAAAAATGTGTTGGTACAATGAAAGGAGGAACTTTAGCAAGTGTTATTAGTGTATTAGTTAAGGATAATTAATGCAAGAAAATTCTACAACTTCTCACATTTTATAAAACGGATGTGTTAAACATTAGTATATTTTATATTTAATTATCAGTAATTATTATTGTGAATATGTCAATTAAGATTAAAGTACAAAATATATAATTATAATAGAGTATTTCCTAATGGATTTCATGAGTCTACTCGTTTGCATTACCCATATCAAAACAATGACTATTCATTGAATACGAAACGGTGCATTGAATCCGTGTTGAAGGGGGCATCATGTTATAATTGTCATTTAAGTTTATTGCATAAGATTTTGTCACGATCCGAAATTTCTGTTAAACCTGTAGACATGAAAAAATAAAGAAAAAAAAAATAGAAGAAGAAAAAAAATAATAACATGCCACAACACAATTCGAAACTACAAGCACTAATCTTCAACTTCACATTTATATATTTATGACAACTACAATAATCCAACAATACTATTTACATATGTATAGTGTACTTTCCAAAGTAAATTTTCGAATTTATCTACACATATCAAGCGATAAATTTGTTCAACAAAAGAATATACATACTACCCGATAATTTTCTCAAGATTTAATAAACACCTCCAACTTGACAAACTCAACTATAAATCTCATAATTTTAGAAATAAATCTCACATCTACGAAATATACCATGTGAATACATCCAACTCTATCAAGCATATTCCGAGCCACCTCCGTACCTATAAAACAACTCAAGTAAGAAAATCTATGCAACGAATACGAGTTAGACTATCAATGAACACGATAAATAAAAGGCTAAGCAGTACTCTATATGTATGCACATATAGGTGAATATCAATCAACCACTAATACAAGATCTCCAAATAGTACATACTTCAACTATAAAAGTAATACATGCTTCAAGTATAAAAGTAGCACACAAATAGACATTAAGCTACGAATCCACTCGAAAGACAATGATAATAAAGAAAAGTAATGTATGCCTCATCACAAAAAATGGTCAAATAAATGCAACAATGAACTACGAATGCACGACGATATTCGAACTATGAATCACGAATCTCAAACAAAAATCTCGACACGGCTCAAAGTGAAAAGTGGAACTATTATTTCTCGCAGTTTTATAAAAGTGGGCGACTTGAATGCCAATTCCACAATCGATACACTATCGATGTGACGTAAATCATGGACATGACTCTTATGTGCTACTAACACACTGAGCTATTAGGTTACTCCTTGCGCAAGTTTCACGGCTCTCACAATAAAGCTCCAAGCCCCCTCCTTAATTCTCGAAAATCCTCAATTTTTTTGGTAAAAGTCAATTCTAGCATCCTGAAAACAAATAGAAAAGATTCAAATCTTGATCATGATTAATACTTTTTAGCCATGATATTATCTTGAATGTATATGCCACAAAATGTCCACGAATGCATATGCTACGAAATGTCCATTAATACATATGCCACGAAATATCTATGTAACGTCCTGGAATTTCTGAGAAATTTTGAGGGAATTTTTTGCATTGTTAAATAATATTATAGGAGTTATAATATTTTCCCCCTATTATATACATTGTATACTAGGGTTTGGAAGTGGTGGGCAATTTTTTTTGCTATGATTTGGCCTTAGGAAAAGATTAAATGTGATTAAGCGTAAGTTGTAGTCATGACAACAATCTGGTATTTTAGCCATATCTTTGAAACCGTAACTCCGATTAAGGATTATATATACCAATGGAAAAATATTTCAATTATCTACAACTTTTGTGTTTTGATGACAAGCCAATTTGAAACATAGAGGGGTCAAAATTGAGCCTAAATTAGTTAGGTCAGAGTAGTTAGCAAGCAAAAGTTCTAGTGGCCATTGGATGGTCGTTTGGCCACCGTCCGATGACAAACGGCCGACGGACAAGCCAAAGGACAGTAGGGTTGGGGTCCAATCTGGTTAAAAGCTAAAAAGTTGATGCTTTTCATACATACATACAAACGACATTGAAAATGAAGGAGAGAGAGAGGGGGAAGAGAGGGAAGCTCGATTTTTTCCGAACTCGGATCTTATCCGTGGAAAATAATAGTATTTTCGGAATCTACGTTACAAGGAGAACATTTTGACATAAGTTTCTCTGTCTCCTTCGTTCATTTGGTTTACCTTTATTACTGTGCCTTTTGGGTATATTGAAATAAATTGGATTTTCTTCTTCTTCGTCACGAGTGAATCGTTTTTATATATAGGTTTGATATGATCTGGCGTCGTTTGCTATGTTGATTCGTGATTTGAAATTTGGGGCATTTTTGGGTAATTTCATCCTATGTCGTTCGTCATATGGCTTCTAGGTAAATATGTTTCTTCCTTACTATTGTATTCTCAATATGTTGATAAAATTTCTGTCATTTCGGGATGATTCCTCAATTTGCGTGCCAACAGTATTTGGCAGAATAAATTAGGAAATATTTCCTTATGTATTGTAGAACATTTATATGTATACGATTGACATCATCTGAATGGAGGAGCTAGGTCATTTGGGTGAAGCTTAAAGAGGATTTTCGGGTTAGAGCTTACGATTCGTTTCCATAGTTTTCGGAGGTGTAAGAAGTAAGACAGACTCTAAATACTACTCTAATGTGGAGCATTTGTATGTATATTAACATGTTGTTAGTAGTGGTTTTGTAGTTTTATTATTTGGTAAATTGTCAAAGTATGTTGGTAGTAGAATGTAGTCATTCGGAGGTAGTTGTTTTAGGTATAATTCATAGATTTCATTTCTATCTATTTGTCGGACCTAGAAACTTATTTTTGGGACGAGGTCTCTAAATCTTATTTCAAAATTTATTTTCCAAATCGTATGGCCTTTAAATGTATGCTACGAATTAAATGCCTTAACTCATAACTTGGTTCTTGTAAATCGTAGTATGTACGATATTATTTGCATACAGGGCATGTAAACTATGTTGGTGTTTACATGTGGGCATGTAAACTTTGTTGGAAATGCATGTGTATTGATTGTTTACTTTGTAATCATCATGGAAGTGGAAGTTATTTGATTATCAACATAGAAGATTTTAAAAATGGAGATTGTTTGGTTATCATGTTGAAGTGGATGATTTTTCGATAGAACAAGTTATTGGTTTTTAAAATGAAAGTTGTTAGTTTTTGAAGTGAAAGTTCATTAATTCTCGAAGGGAAAGTTGTTGGGTTGTGAAGTTGGGCAACGTTGATATTTGAAGTTGGAAAATGATTGTTTTGTTTGAAGGGAATCGAAACGTATAAAGTTTTCAGGTTTTGGAAAATTTTGTAGTTGAATGATTTCGGAGTGTTGGAAGCTTTTCCAAAAGGAAGATTTGAAATTAAAAAGGTTGAATGGCATATTCGTAGTTGCTTTCATAGCATACTCATTGTTGATAGTCATAGATTTTCAGAATTGGTCTTATACGTTGTTGGAGCTTTTAGACCTGAGGTCTCATGATGTTTTTTAGTTTGTTTAAAAGTAAGGTAGACTATATGTTTTAACTTAAACTTGTGTATTTTCCATATGTGATTATGTTTGATATGTTCTCGTAGATGAAATATGTATCCATAATTGTAGTATGTACACTAATATAAATTGTTAAGCCTTATAGAACATCGTGGTTGAATGTGAATTGTAAGTATTGAAGTATGAGTTAGTGATTGACATAAATACAACATGATCCATTAACTTGTATAGTTTAATTCTCATGTTATTCTCGTAGTTTATTATTAATATGTTTATCATATCATATTCATTATTATCATGTTTATTATGAGAAAGAAATGTAAATCACATGAGCATGGCATTTACACTCATGAGTTGGCATAGTATCGTTCTCATTAAAAATATGATTTAAAAGTGTTGAAAACCAAGTATGGTTATCAGTGTTGTTGCGCATTACATCACTTTTTTTAAACCAAAAAGAAGCAATGAGACCTACAGTCTTACCGTGAAAGTCAAGAAATTTGCAATAAGGATTTGCCATTTATTCGTCACAGTATGAGTGGTGGATAGATGAAGGCTTTGTTTTCGTCACAGTGTGGGTGGCGGAACCTAGCGGGCAAGTGTGTCACCAAACTTTACAAAGTTATTGATACAAGTCTGAAACTGTGTTGAAGTTGTAGACATGACGTATTGGTGTAGTTGCATGTAGTGATGGCATACGTTGCATACTTGAGTATTTTACATATTTTTTTATGCTCTTGCTGGCTTGTCATTGATAGTTGTGGTTCGTAGAAAACTATGTTAGTTGTAATATATTCATAGTTATTGATATTCTGTTATTTGTCAAGTGATTGTCAGTCATTGCAGTAGTAGTATATGATGACATCATGCATATCGGAGATTCGTAATTATGTATAAGTTGTAATATAATTATTATCTATGTGCAAGCATGGTAAATTTGGAACAAAGTATCGTCATTTGATTTTAAGAAAAAGGGGCAATAAGGAATGCCCTACTTTAACCAAAGCAGTGAGATACAATTCCAAAATTTCCTTTTGCTATAGTCGAGATAAGTCCTTGGATGCATTCGTAAGTATTTGCATAGTAGTATGCACACCTTTCATTAGTAAGTTTACGTGATGGTTGTATACCTTATTGTAGCTTCAGATTATCATAAGTCACATTATGGTGTAGCATATATGTAATAAGTAAGTGTTAAGTGTCTAAGTATGATATTACACAAAGTAAGTATGTTGGCATGCGAGGATTATATAATTATCAAAGAAATGACATATGTATACCTTATATTGCATTGGTAAGTAACGAGAAGTATGGATATCTATGGTTATATATATACTATTCATACTTATTTATATTGCATTGGTAAGTAACGAGAAGTATGAATATCTATGGTTATATATATACTATTCATACTTATTCTTAGGAAATATATGTGATATATTACTCAGACTTCTCTTTATAGTTTTGTTAAGAATCTAACCGTATTATTTTGCATATGTATCTTTTGCCTAACTATTTATAGGCATTGCGGAGGATTAAAGACAGGCAGGAAAAGTATAATGCCCTTGAAGATGTTTTGAAATATTGTTGTATTCGAGATATAGATGTTGATATTTATTTTGTATATTTTTGTGCCTTAAGTGGACTTTTCTATTACATACTGTTGTTACCTTAAGTGGAAAGTACTATATTCTGGGGCAAGAACAGAATGTAATATACATTATCAGTATTTGATTTGAAGTTATAGAAAGTATAGATATGTTCTTGTGCTTGCACACAGGATAAAGAATATATTTATACCTTCTTCTTTATCTTTTTGGCAAATGTACAACTTCCATTCAAAGACAAGCACGCGTCACCTTTATACGAAACAACTATACCTCGGATTCTTATGAAAATAAAATATGCTTCCCATATTTACAAAAACAATTATTGTAACGTCTTGAAATTTACGGGTAAATTTTTCGCGATGTTAAATAATATTATACGAGTTATAATATTTTTCCTCTATAGTATATATTGTATACTAGTATTTGAAATGGTGGACAATTTTTCATGATTATGGTTTGGCCTCAGGAAAGGATTAAACGCGGAAACGCAAATTGTATTCGTGAAAATAGTTTGGTTTTTTGGAAATATCTCAAAAATCGTAACTCCGATTGAGGCTTATGTTATAATGTCAGAAATCTATTTCATGTATCTATGACTTTTATGCTCTGCCAAAAAATTAATTCGAATAGGAGAATGGTTAAAAAGTGACTCGAAACATTCAACAAAACATGTCAGGAGATGTGACACTGGTTTTGTATTTTGCCCTTAACTCTCAAACTATAACTCTATTTTGGCCATACAAAATGGATTGGAAAGAAAATTTAATTATCTAAAATTTTCATGTTTTTGACAAAACGCCAATTCAAAGCATAAAGAGGTCAAAATGGGGTCCGAATTGGGCAATGACAACAACTACAAATTTCGTGGGTCCACTTATTTTTTATTTTAACTATTTTTTTGTGTTTATATTATACATATATACATACATGGGACCAGTAGAGCATGGAGGAAGAATGGGAAGAGAGGGAGAGGAGAGAAAAACTCAAGATTCGATGAGCTTGGGCTCGTTCGCAGAAAATAAATACGTATTCGGACTCTACGTAATACGAGGATCATTTTTACGTAAGTTTCTTTGCCTATAAGTCTCGTTTAATTTTCCACGGGTTATGTGCCTAGTTCGTTTGTTGAAATAAATTTGATGAACGTGTTTACTATGATTCGTAGATCCTTTATATATATATGTTTGATATGATTCGAGGCTTGTAGATTGATCGTCTTGGGGTTCAAAGTTTCAGGAGCTTCAGGGGTTTTTGGGTGATTTCATCTAGTTTTACTCATTGGTTAGCTTCGAGGTATATACATTTTCTACTCGCTATTACATTCTCTATATATTGGTATAAATTATATCGTCTCGTTTTCTCGGGGACGAATCCCCAATTTTCGAGCCCATAGTGTTCGGAAAAATAAAATTAAAAATATTATCCTCATGTTATGTAGACCGTTTTTATGTATATGATTACGATCATTCGAATAGCGAAGCTTGGCAATTTTGGAGGCGCGAGAAGTGGCGTTCGGGGGGCAATAGGCGAGACGTATAGAAATTTTGTAAAAGGAGCGTAATTACGCTTTCGGGAGGCCTACGAGGTATGGGCAGATTTAGTATCTCAATATATTTTTGAATCTTCATTAGTATATTTACATGTTTAGCATGTTTTAGGTTTTGGACATGTGGTATCATTTTTGTATAGGAAAATGATTTAGGAGAAATAAATATCATAATTAGTTTATGTATATATATATATACATATATATATTGTGGGATAATATGCATTTATTCAATGTGTGTGTGCATGGCATCGTAGCGTCTTGTGTTAGAGTTGTGGTCCTCGTATTTGTGTTGTGACGTATTTATGGTGTTCAAGATGCACTCGTGGTACTTGTAATATGTGTGTATGTGTGTGTGTGTGTGTAGTTATAGTAGTATAAACATATATTTGTTGTGACGCATATGTGTTGGTGTTGGTGTTGTGGTGCATTTGTATTGGTGTTGCAACACATTCGTATTGGTGACTTAGCACATTCGTGTTGTTATTGTGGCGCATTCATATTGGTGTTGTGGCACATTCGTGTTGGTGTCACAAGCATTCGTGGTGCTGGTGGTGCATCCGTGGCAGATAATTCCCAAACAACAGAACTACAGTGGTGTAAACACGAAAGCTTATATGTTTATACGTAGAGATATACATATAAGAGAGATATAT